>CABEEJ010001099.1:133966-181956 GCA_901482245.1 Timema douglasi | reverse complement strand
TTTATGTTTATGTAGTTTATATCCTCTCCCTTTATTACCTTCTCATGGTCGAGGTAATAACAAGACGTAGAGAGGGTGTAACAAATATATCTAAGTCTTAACTTCTAATAAATATTGTCATTCTGACTTTAACTTGAACTATTTCGATAATGTTAGTCAATAATTGTCAAACGTAATTATTAAAAACAGAATATTATAATAAAATTATTGCTATCCCAAATGTGCCGCTCCTAGCGGGCCTATAGTGTAAATCCGCTTCTGTGGTGGTATATATGGATCTGTCTAACCATTGGGATGAAGCCTTAAGATAAATTAGATACGGACTAATACATTTGTACCCACCTAGGAGGTCACATGGTTGAAGGCGTAACTCACGCAATAGACCAGACTGCCGATGAAGGATAGATCAGAGTTAGAATCCTAGTCAGGTGCACTGAAGGGGGTTTTTCCGAAAAAGGTTATCCCCTCTCCCTCCATGTAATTTTGAGTACACTTCCTCTAAAATTCAACATTCCTCATCCCTAATTCACTAGCATAATTTGTACATAGGCGTTTATATTTTATTTAAGAGCCACGTTTTACTACCCGTTCGGGTTGTTCTCTTATATACTAATTACGCAACGGTTTTAGGGAATAGGAAGGCTATATTTATAGGATGTGTACCCGCATTTGCGTGGAGGGATAGTAGAAAACCATCTTGCATAAGCCCCCGTCAGTATACCCGACCGAGATTCGAACCACGATCTCTCCGTCGTTGAAAGTCTAGTCTACTGAGAGAGTAGCGCGTTAGACCAAGCAGCCATCTAGGTGATTCATGGGCGTATAACCCGAATGGGTGGTAATAATTAGTGCTAAAAGTATGAATTTGCCCTTGAGAGGTGTAGTCGTTTTGATCTTAAATTTGTGATTGAATGTTTCGTAGGTGGAGGATGGAGCATTATTTTATTATGATTTGGGAAGGTGGGTGTGTCCGCACCAAACGTGCTTTTAATACGAAGGATATGATTATGTACTTTAGCTAAAATTAGGAAGTCTAATTATGTGACCAAAATGTTTATTTATCAGTAACTACACCCAATATCACATCTGGGGGAATTGCATTTCTTTTGGAAGAAAGCTTTAATTTCGTTCTCTCTCGGTTAACAGCTGTTGCCAAATCTCGTTTTCAGACATGTGAAAGTGGTGTGCTTGGGTAAGAAAGAGCTACTGGCAACCTCGGCGAACCAGCGTTGTAAAATCTGTATTATATTTAAGGGAAGATTGACGATATGAAAAACCAGGGAATGACAACTCAGTGACCCAATACTAGCCAGGCCCACAATGGTTGGGGGGGAGGGGGTAGGCGCTATTGATACCTTGGTACCAGTCCCGAACTCTCCAGGGTTCCGGGTCCAAGATCAAGAGTCAAAAGATTTTCAAAAAATTCATAGAGGATGAAAAAAAATACCAAAAAAAATATTAATGACGATACATTAAATGCCTATTCGTACAAAAGAACAGTGCATTACCATCCCAGCCCACTCACTATCTGGGATTCCCTCAAGAATAACTTACTAACAACCGTCGCAAATACATCATTGGTTTGGTACAGACTTTTCTTTCTTTTATTTGTCAATTTCACGGAGTCTATTATTTTTGTATTGAAACTAAATTTGGCATTGAAGAGAGTCGGTTAGTAAATCAAGTTTAATTTAAATACTTCATCATGTACTCAACATTTCAGTGTTCAGTTACGTTACCTATTAATTTTTGTACATCGCTCCTTTTTGTGAAAGTTACAACAAAGTTTTTTTAAAGAATGGACAAGCCAAAGTCAAGCATTGCTGTAGAAACAGGGGATGAGGTAGGAGAACTCCCCTTCTGGAAATAACTTTTCCACCACTTCCCCATTGAATTTAATAAACTGTTCCCTCCCCTGGATTTAACTCCCCCCCCCCTATATTTATATAAATCTTATTTTATATTCTTGATTATGAAGAAGAAATATGGCTTTGTATAGAACTTCAAATAACTTATATAGGAATCCCATTTTCAAAAATGTATTGGGAGATTCTATTTACAAAAAGAGGCGTTCAATCATCAAAAATGCAATAAGATTATTCAAAATATCTTCTGAAAGCATCCAATTTTTTAAAATTTGCTGTGAGAGGTCCATTTCTGCAAGAAACATTTAATTTTCAAAGATTTTCCAGATTAGGACACTTCAAATAGCTTTTAGAGTAACCCAATTTTCAAAAATTTGACGGGGAAAGACTACTTCAAATAGCGTATATTATAGACATCTAGTTATAGGCAAAGAATAGCTTCTAGAAGAATTAAAATTTCAAAAGTTGTATGGGGAAGGAGCACACCAAATAGCTTGTAAAGAGTCTAATTTTCAAAAAAATACTTTCTCTCATATTTTTTTTTAACCCCCCTTAGACGAATAAAGTTTTTCCACTGCTTAGATCGAACATTACAAAGAATGTGGGTCCCATGCTTTGCCCCTGGTACTGGACCCAGATTGAACTTAGAACAACCGGCGGGCCTGATAATAGCCACGCAGCCCCCTCAGAGAGTGTAGATGTTCGGATATCCAACGTCACCACTGGTAGCATCTAAAGATGAGAGGAAATTTTTTTTTTCAAAGAGGATATACTCAAGTCATAAAATATCAATGTACTCTACATTCAGTCTTATCAATTTCTAAATCTAACGCATGATTTAATTCTACTTGATACAAAACCTTTCGTTAACCTTTGACTGCGCATCTACAACACGTGGTAGCCACCCTCCAAGAAGTACGAATTCAAATAATTGTGTCATCAATCTAATGTAGGGTTACATTATTAAAGTGTGACTGACTGAGAAGCCAAGAACAATACACTTTCCTCCACTTTTGGACATCTTTTTACGGCAAATGTTAAGAAAATCTTACTCCCAGTGGCATATAAAATAATAAAGGCTTTACAAAAACCGCACTAATTTTTTTTAAATATTAAGTGTATAATAAAATGATGTTTACTGCTGGATCCACCATGCATTTATACAGTCAGATTAAGTTGGTAAAATATCTGAAAACAGTAAGTTATAATACACATTTGAGCTCTGCGAATTAATTTTTCCATATTTTGTTTTTAGTAAATAAACATTTTTAAAATACTGGTGGGCCTCAAAAACCCTTCGGCGTAAAAGTTCGTTAGCCAAATTTCTCCTCCCCCTCCCCTTCTATGTAACGGTGACAGCTTCTAGTATCACTAATATTTATTTATTTTTAACTAAACATTAGACAAACCATATAAATAATAGCATGCTTTGTATTATCTTCCTTTTTTTAACAATGAGTGAACCTTTTAATTTACCTCACTTCACTGCCTCAACTTTATACTCGTTTGTTTTAAGACGCAAAGCCTCCAAAGGATTGGCCCTTCGAAGGTGAAATCGAGTTCCAGAACGTTTACTTGAAATATGTGGAGACGGAGCCTCCAGTGTTGAAAGACCTTAACTTAGTCATCAATCCAGGAGAGAAGGTAGGTCTTATATTGTTACGAACCGTATTAATGGTTCATTCTAAATGTGACAAGGAAACGCTAAAATCACTTTGCTAACATGTTGCCATAGTAGCATTTAAAGCTATGATATCGTGGTAAACGTTAAGTTTTCTTGATTGTGAGGATTTCCCGTACTTTACTTTGACTTGGCAACGATGTAACTAAGAGGAACACTGCCGAGTTTGTCCTCACGCCTAGCTTTTGTTTCTTACAACGATTACAATCATGTGATGCCTAGTGTATTTAAGATTGTTGTAACACTAGGAGGCCCAAGCACATGCATATACCTAGAAAAGCCCATCAGTGGTCATATTGACCGCTTCTCATGAACAATATGCAATATGCACCAGTTCTTTAAATATATATGTCTTAAAACATTGTAGCATACTTTTGGATGATGGTTGGTGAGTTATTTTTATTAACAGGGTGTCTCAAAACTACTGTGCATTAATTATCAAGTACCACGTTGCAGTTATTCTTATAACAAATGTTGTAAGTGTTCCCCAAGGGCTTGAAGACATCTCCGAACACAGCTCTCAATATCTTATCATATGAAGAGGCATGTAGGTACATGTTTTCAAACCCAGGTGGGACATTTCCAACACCTGCTATAGGAAAAACTGAAACGAAGTACCTGACGTGAGTTTGGGGCAGTGTTTTTGCAGTTTTTGTAGCAAAACTTTTTTTTTTTTTGCCAAACAAATTAAAATAATTCTCCAGTAGAAACATAAGAGTTTAATTTTCTTCTTTGAGTGGATAAAGATAATGATATGATAAGAAAAATATATTATATAATTAGTTTTATACGTTTCACTATTAACAAATAAATAATCATTAATAACCTGTTAGACGTAAGAATGGTGTTGAATAGTATAGTGACTTTTACCTCATCTTGGTATTTAATTTCTGCACTTTTGGATTATGGCTAAGCGCAGGGGTGTAGTGGAGCGGAAACGGCGTTTCATCACTGCTTTTAGTAGAAAAATATTAAATTACATCATGCCAAGCCGAATATTAAAATGTTCTTTTGTTAAATATATTCAAAATATATTTTTAGTTAAGTGTTTTACTATGCAATTCTAAGTTAACTAATTGATTTTATATCAATATTATGTTAAAACTTTTTTTTCATACTATTAATCAATAAATTCTGTTTAAATTTACTGTGCTCTATGCGAGTTCTTGGAATTTTAGGGGAAGTGCGCTAGGTAAGTTTCTGCCTTAGTAACCATTACTCATAAAAAAAAATCTCAAATTATCTTCTAGAGGCATTTATGTTTGTGAATTTTTTAGCCTCCAGCGGTTGGGGGGCTGTGCCTCCCCCTCCCAAACAGCCCCTGTTCAACTTTGGGGTGGCTACGCCTTGCGTTCTGGCGCTGCTAAATTTACTACTACACCACTGGTTAAGAGAGGTTTCTATCATATTTTTTAAGAATATTTGCCGGGGTCTTTATGGGGATTGATATATTAAATGTCAGTGTCCCGGAAAATGTGTGTAAGACTTTCCCCATTTTTCCCCTGTACCTGTGATGTTGATATGATATTGGGACCAACAGGTAGGGATCGTTGGCCGTACGGGCGCTGGAAAGTCCTCGCTCATTTCAGCCCTCTTCAGGTTATCCAGGGTGGAAGGAACCCTCAAGATCGATGGTGTGGACACAAGCCTGATTGGTCTAGAGGATCTTCGCAGCAGGATATCCATCATTCCACAGGATCCCTTCCTTTTTTCAGGTACACTCCGTCGGAATCTTGATCCTTTCTCCGAGTTTGACGATGACGATCTGTGGCGTGCGTTGGAAGAGGTGAGTCCCCATGTCAACCGCCATTTGCATCGATTTGTAATGGTGGGAATGACATTATTTTTATTATAATAATTATTATTAATAGTTGTTCTGTCTCACGACAGGTCAATTCCTTTTGTCAGTGAACTACCAAAGTGCCCTGTTCTCGGCCTCCTCCTTCAGCTCCCAGAATTATCTTCTTTCCTTCAAGTCAGCCAATATTTGTATCCTCCTCCTTCCTAATCTCCTCTTTCTCTCAGCCTTCCTTTCATGACGTAATGCAGAAGACGGTTCCTCCAAAGGATGTGTTCAATCCAGTTTGCTTTGTACCGAAGAATCACATCCAATTTAGTTCCATACTCACCCACTCTTCCTAGGATTTCATTTGTCACGTTGTCTGTCCACACGATCTTCTCAAGTGTTCTCTAGGACCACCTTTTAATTATATAATATCATTATAATTATCACATTAAAACCGCCCTTTATCTGAGTTTTATAATGCAATTGTCGGCAATGAGACAAGAGTTTCACGTTGGGGATGGTTGTGTCTAGGTTGAGTTGAAGGAGACATACAAAGAAGGTCAAGGTCTCAGCATGGGTGTGACCGACGGTGGTGGTAACGTCAGCGTCGGTCAGAGGCAGCTCATATGTCTGGCCAGAGCCATTCTCCGAAACAACCAGATACTCTTGTTGGATGAGGCCACCGCAAACGTAGACCCTCAGTAAGTGTTGGTGGACATATTTTGATAGTTCAGTAACTTTTAACCTGTATTTATGTTGTAACGTTCCTTATTGACGGGACCATTTGATCATGACTTGTTAAAACTATTATTGGCAGACAATTTTGAGGTTGAGTCTTATATGCTACAATTACATCATAGAAAGACTACAATTAAATTATTTGGGTCTTAGTATGATCGAGCTGCCTGGACCTACACCATCAAAAGAGCTTAAGTTAATCTTCACTTGGGAATTTTAAATAAAAATTAAGGCAATCGGTAAATGGATGTAAATAAATTCTGATTATGATAATAATATTAACGAGTTGATAAGTTTGATAAAAATAGTTAAAATTCAAAGAGTGTAAAAACCTAATAGGCTGAGTATCGAAACCAACAATTTTAAAATGAAATAATACTCTTAGTTTTAAATGTGGTTAGACCAAACAACAAAACATCAAACATTTTAAAGAAGTTAGTTACAGATTTGATAGAAATATTTCTTTTAGCAACTACATCGTAATTCTGGTGTTGACCATTAGCTAATTAAACTAATTTTTCTTAGAAAACAGTATGTGTTTTAAATAAATGCACTAAAGTTTGCTGGGTAAGTAGCTAGGGAACTACATTTTGATCAGAAGGTGTAGACCCTACAGATAGTACAGCTTATTCTTTTTATTCGGAATATAGTACAGTACTTATGTTTACTGCATCTATAGGCCAGTTTTATAGTCAGACTTAACACGCCTCAAGTGCGGTATGATACTAAATACGAGAAGACACCTACCTAAACTCGAATGAAATGAGCCAGTTTTGCATATGAAACTGGCTTCCATTCTGGAGTAGCTAGGCAGCTGTCATCCTGTATTAAAGTTTAAAGCCGCACTTGAGGTTTCTGATTGTGAAACTGACCTTATACTTGGATTGTAATCTCTTGCCTTTATTGTGTGTGGTACAGTCTGTTCAAGTACAAATAAACCCCATAAAATATACGAGTTAATGTGTAAGAAACAAATGAGTTATTGACCTCGTTGCTATAGCCTTAGTAAGTACTGGAGTAGAATCAGTTGTTTAGCCCTATAAGTGCTGTAGGCCTATTCTTGTATTATAAACTAAGGTTCATTTGTAAGGTTTGAGAAGGTTTACATTTTGTTTACAACAAATACACAGAGTTAACTAGGCATGTGTGTATACTTATCTGTTTACTCCACAGAACTGACGAGCTCATCCAAAAGACAATCCGCTCCAAGTTTGTCAAGTGCACTGTCCTAACCGTAGCTCATAGACTACATACCATTATGGACTCCAACAAAGTTCTTGTGATGGACTCTGGGAAAATGATCGTAAGTTTTTAATCTGTGTCATCTCTTTACAACCATTGCCGTATTCTATTATGCATGGAGGTAAAGAGACATGGGGTAAAGGTCGCTCATTCATCGTGTTCAGTGGTGTAGAAACCGGGGGCTACACAGGTGCAGTTTACCCAACAAAAACATGTTGTAATATATACCCACCCAATTCATAAGATTAAAAATCTACCCATATATTATAGAAAAATTATTTTACACTCTTCAAATATTGCATTTGACTCTGTGTTTAACGTGTTACGAGTTTGGAATATTCTTCAAAAGTTTTTTCCATAGTAATAGGATTCTGGGTTTTTCTTTCTATATAGACAATTATTTTATTGAAAACATTAAGACATTTTGTATTTTATGTGTAGATTTTGTGTGGACGTTTATTTTGAGCTGTGTAAAAAAAAATTATTTAAACTATTAGAAAATACTTGTGATTACCATTAAAACAACTTCTAGAAAGACTCTTATGTTCAACAAATTGTCCAGGGGAGTATTGTTTTCTTTAGAAACCTTGCCAAACAGCTATATAATTTTGGCATCATAATTTCAAGGTAGTAGCCCCTTTAAAATATGTTCACGCATCTCTGGTTGTGTGTTAGCTACCTAAAATCATCATGATAGAAACAATGAATAATACACTTAGGACTATGTCATTATTTTAACTTTATTTTTATGTTCAAGCGAACCATCAAATTTGACAACTGTACATTTAAGTTTAACTGGGATTTGTAATATATTTACTTAGTTAGATATTTTTTTTAAAGTCACAAACCTCACAATTTTTTTTATCACCACTTCTTACTACCTACTCGGCCTATACGCTTATGGTTTTTAGAGATGAAGAAGTTTATATTTTGAGGAAGGGTACCAACATTTGGTGTAGGGATAGTGGAAAGTAATTTTGGAAAAACCTCCCTCAGTCCACCCGACCAAGATTCGAGCCTCAATATCACCGTCATCGGTGGTCTAGTCTACTGCTAGAGTAGTGCCTTAAGCCATGCTGCTACCGAAACGGGTTTCTCAAAATTGATAGTTTGGAATAACCTGGTGAAATCAATATACCTAATTTATCTTGTATAACTAAACATAACTAAATCAACGTAAAGGTATCTTCTATAATCGAGACCTAGCTAATATCTCAATGACGCCCCGGGAAATGGGCAAAATTAGTAACAGGGGCATCGCGCTGGGGGGAGGGGGGGAGGAAGGGTGTAAATCCTCCCAATGTTGGGAAAAATAAGCTTGAAAGCTGGGAATTTTGTGGAAGAATCGAGATCTAGAGGTGGAAAATTCTAAAATGATTACTACTAACCTACTAGACACTAGTATCCTTAAGAAGGTTAGGTGTACCGTTGCGACGATACAACATGTCTACAACTCCCCACCACATAAGTCCGATACCTCACTTAACCCATGCAAGCAGACGATGTGCCCGTTCAACCGACAACAACAATCCACGCACTACAACCAACTGCTCAACGGGATGTGAACTGTGAGCCACGAGGTTTTATCTTCCCCCCCCCCCCTCTCCCGTGCCAGGAGGCTTTTAAGGGGAAGAAGTTACAGCTGTTCCAACAACCCCCTCAACCCTCTTCATTGAAACAATTAACTATAAATATACTACGGATGCACAATACAGTTGGGTTGGGTGCTCATTATTCGCGTCAGGTGATCGTATTGTGGGTGGTGTGTAGAATGATGCCTCCCCAATGAGAAATGGCTGCATACAAGACACAACCCAAGTGTATTCTGCACTCTTCGATCTTGGACAAATATTAGGAGCTTGCTAACAATATAAGTTGGTGTTACTTTTCAGCTTTTTTTTTCCTTAGAAATCGATTAGGATTTATACATTGACTAGTTCTTCACTAAAAATCGTGGTTCAGCCATTTTTTATTTATTTTTATTTTTTTTAATTACAAAACTGGGGATTAGAGATCTCGTCCGATTTTTGCATTATCTGTGCTTGATTATAATATTAAGCCCACAAAAGGACTAGCGTTAATTATGTTGATAGCTGTGGCATTTAATATTTTAAAAGTCTTTGACTAGAGCTGGTACTTTTGCATTAATAGCACATCCTTGGGATTGATTCCTTTTGGTTATGTATATCAGTATGGTTAGGCTTAGGAATTAATATTTATCATTTATATATTATACAGTTGAAGGTATTGTTTGTATTCGTGATTGGCCTCGCTTCTTATAATTGTAAATGTTAGGTCTGGGACTAGGATATTATCAATGCCTAGGTTTAATCGTGTTTGTATACTCATGAGCAGAACTATTTGGTATTTACCCCTACTTTACGAAGGACCATTTTAGGAACTTTATATAATTAGTGTGATATTCGATACCAGAGTATAATATGTATATTTGTTTGTTGGGTATGTTATTGTACTCATTAGGGTTTCCCGCCTCACGGGTATATCTCATGCCAGGTCAGGTTTCTATTCATGGTTAGTTTGAAATATATCAATATGTGCAGAGTTAAGAGTCGCCTGGTAACCAAAGTTAATTTTTTTTTTTGTGTAAAAGTACATAGCTATGCTAGTCATCCGCTTTTCGGATTTATATTTACAGTCATTGCCTTATGAAGGCTGAGACCATCGTATTTAAATTGTCCTATTAGTCTTTATTATGCAATTGGGAATTGTTCGCTGATACCCTATATAGTCTATGTTGTTTATTTTTGATATAATAAATTGGCATTATAGCCTCTGGTCATTCATTGTCAATATAAATATTTTTCTTTAAACCTTTAATAATGTTTTCTACCTTTTTCCTATATATGAATAGAATGACATTCCTGGTTCATCCTGTAATTAAGTCACATGATAATAAAATTTGGGATACTTCTTTTTGTGTGTCAAAATGAAGCCTCGCTGCTTATCTACGTCTTTGTATTATTTCTGCGCCTAACTCGTTACTATAACTTGTTGGTTAGCCAATTTAGGGTAACTGAAGAGCATGATGGTGCTTAGGTAATGTTTTAAATTGGTAACTTGATCAAATAAAGCCTGGATTTCTTACGAGCTGAAACTTGTGAGGTTTCCTACACGCAATGATGATCAATTTCAAAACAAATAACACCTGTACCTTGAAAAATCCATCACTAACAACTTTAAAAATCGACAGCCAGCTGTGGAAAAATATATGACTTGAATAAAAAACTGACCCAGCCCCCTTCCCCCCCCCCTTGTATTCTTATTAACCAGGGGGTACTCCATACACCCTACCCCAGTGTTCTCAATGTTACCTTTGTCACCTGGGAATGTTCTAAAATTTCAGAATGCCTAGAGTTGGGAAATTCAAGCCTAGCCCCGCCTCCCCCAAAAATGCATTTCTTGCGACGCCCCTAGCTAATATTACCAATAATAATAATAATATTTAGCACCGCGTCTTAATACCCGTTCGGGTTATACGCTTTAAGTACTAATTACTATATTGGATTAGGAATTGGGAAGGTTGAATTAGAGGAAGTGAACCCGCATTTTCGTGGAGGAAGAGTGGAAAACCATTTCGGAAAAACCACCCCAGTTCACCCGACTGAGATTCGAACCTCGATCTCCCCGTCCTCAGCAGTCGAGCTCAACACGACAAGCGCGTTACCCAACCACGCCACTGAGGCGGGTAATTTAAAAGTAAATTGAACTTTTGGTAGATAATTTCAGGTAATTACAAATTTAGTAAAATTTTATTTGGGTTAGAGAGAGTGGTTCAAAAATCAAAATTAGCCCAATAATCGGTTGTTAAAGAAACTCAATATTTTTTATCTCCTGCTTAATTAATATTTTACAGGAGTTTGATCACCCACACCGTCTCCTGCAGAAAAAAGAAGGCCATTTCTCCAAGATGGTCCAAGAGACGGGCCTCACAATGGCTGCCAAGCTCAGAAAAATAGCCGAAGATGTGAGTTTTTTTATAAGTTATCCAGCGTTATTATAATTTCATAACTGAATCTTAAAAATTTCAAACAAACAAAATATAAACTAGGTTTTTAAATTTAGAAAAAAAATTATTTACAGTTTAAATATTTCATGAGGTAACATTATTTTACTTGTTCAAAAACCAATATGACTTTAACGTAGTTAACTAAACTTTATGACATCATTTGAAGCGTACTGTGTTGCACGTTGTAGTACGTAAGTCCGTATTTAAGAGAACGTGACAGTGGCTAACGCCATAGGGCCTCCACAAAACTGTTTCAATAAAAGAAGATTGGCGCTATTGCGGCAAGTTTTGCTAAGATATAAAAATAAAACGTATGATGCGACACATATACTTTCTAGCTTCCTTACCTAAATTAAACTATTGTTGTTGTTATCATTATTAGCGCCGCGTCTTACTACCCGTTAGGGCTATACGCTAATGTGTAAGGGTAGGATGATTGTGAGATGAGGTGGAGGACCTACAGTTTAACGTGGGATCCGAACCACGATGGAGGCCTGGCATTTAAACTAATAACTCTTAAGATATGTGTGGCGAAAATATATACATCACTATAGAAACATAATGGGGGGGAGGGTAGAGAATCGATATTTTACCAAAGGGAATACATGAAATAATACACACTGTTACAGAAACCTTTTATTTGTTCCGAGTATTTTCAACTCCCCGTTTCCCAAAGATCTTTTTAAAACTTATTTTTGCTTATAAAAAAAACTTCCATGGTATTGGCCCGCAAGCAAGCTATACAGACCGGGCAGCTACCATATGTTTGCGTAGATAGTGTCAACATTTGCTGGTATAGGGTGTCATGTGGTCAGCACAACACAACCTTGGGCCATTAATTTCAGTTTTCTAGATCGGAGCTGCTACTTCTTTATTCAAGTAGCTCTTCATCTGTTCTCATGAGGCTGAGTTTGACCCCGTCCCGGAGACCCAATACTTCACACACAAAAAAAAAATATGAGCATTGGAGATAGAACTCAGGACCTCTTGATCTGTAACCAAGAACTCCTGACCACAAAGGTGGCCATGTTTGCCTATATCTAGGAAAATTATGATTTTATCAAATATTATTTCAGACAAAAGTTGTTTATTTTCGAGAGTATTTATTACAGCTTTGCAATGATAAGTTATTTCGTATCTCAAATAGTTGTAGATCAAAATTAGATATTTCCGAAAAAAGTAAAGTACTCTTAAAGACAGTTTAATGGGCAAATGAGATGCGCTATTTTGTTTCAAATGTTAATGAGTGCATATATACAAATTTTAATTAAAATCGTCAAAAGCAATTCGGAGAAAAATTATGTTTGTCAATTCTCGCCTAAAAGTAAACTACCCTTAATTTTAGGGTTTGATAAATAATTTTTAATAACCTGTGTAGCCTTTAAAAAAAACTAGCCACTAAGTTTTAACCTTATCAGTAAAATGGTTTTGGTTTGAGTTCTGGTAACAGAGAGACGTCATTTAAAAAAACACTTTTTTTGATTATCATAATACTTTCTCTCTTCAAGAAAGTAAAAGTAATTATAACTTAATACCGTATTTCAATTGTACTTATTTCTAACAAAATATTACTTTCTAAGTAATGGCACGTATGGCAGACAAATATTTCAAACTAATTTGACAACATAAAACACCGCTAGATCACATCAAGTATAGTGGCTACATATGGAACTATAAATATAATTTATGATGAAGACAATATTTCCTTATTTAAATAATATAGTTAATATTGAGCTTTAACAGTTGATTTTGTAAAGAAAAAAAAAATGATAGGGTCGAAAGGCTTAAAACAAATAATATATGTTTAATGATGGCACCTCCAATTTATTTTACAGCAACATCTTTGAATCCGGCCCTCATAGAACGGTCCATATTTTATCTTAAATATTGTAGATTTTATGCACTATTTTGAATTAATAAGTCTACCTAAACATTTCTTGTATTTGTGAACAGAAATACAGAGCCACGTCATTGTGGGGGAAGGTGAGACAACTCGTTAATCCAGGCTAAGGTGGCGTCGTCATCATCGACTTGTTTCACATGTGGACCAAGAATTTGTAAAACTCGTAGTTGAATAAAATATTATTCGTATTTGATTTTATTTAACAGATTGTTTAATTTGTATCTAACTATAAAAGTAACTAAATTATATAAATTCATCTTGATTGTCTTATTATAATAGAGATTTATTGTAGAGAACCAACTTAATCTTTAGAATATTTTTAATTATTCCAAATTCAAACTGCTCAGGTAGGTTACAAGCTAATTCTTCTGTTAAAATACGTTTCCTCCAAATTCGTGTGGAAAAAACAGGAAACCACTATTATTTTAATTTCTTTAACTAGAAAGTTTTAACACGATGGCTTAAAGCGACTTGATATAATAACTAGGGATAGGGAGGACATATCATAGGAAATGCACCCAGGGTGTCATGGGAGAGGATAGGAAAATCTCATTGATATTAAGGGTATTCAGCTTTACAATTAATAAAATTTAAGAGACATAGAAACAAATTTTACACTATTTGAATATTTTTCTAACTGAGCACTTAAAACCAAATAAGAGCAATCTGTGCTCAACCAAAAGCTCAGTATTCCAAATAAGAGAAATTTATGCTCAACCAAACTCTTAGTATTCCAAATAAGACAATTTTGCTCAACCAAACTCTCAGTATTCCAAACAAGACAATATCTGCTCAACCAAACTCTCAGTATTCCAAACAAGACAATATCTGCTCAACGAAACTCTCAGTATTTCAAATAAGAGCAATCTGTGCTCAACCAAACTTTCAATATTTCAAATAAGAGCAATCTCTGCTCAACCAAACTATCAGTATTCCAAATAAGAGCAATCTCTGCACAACCAAACTATCAGTATTCCAAATAAGAGCAACCTCTGTTCAACCAAACTCTCAGTATTCCAAATAAGAGCAACCTCTGATCAACCAAACTATCAGTATTCCAAATAAGAGCAACCTCTGATCAACCAAACTATCAGTATTCCAAATAAGAGCAATCTCTGCTCAACCAAGCTCTCAGTATTCCAAATAAGAGCAATCTTTACTCAACCGAGCTCTCAGTATTCCAAATAAGACAATCTCTGCTCAACCAAACTCTCAGTATTCCAAATAAGAGCAACCTCTGCTCAACCAAACTCTCAGTATTACAAATAAGAGCAATCTCTGCTCAACCAAACTTTCAATATTTCAAATAAGAGCAATCTCTGCTCAACCAAACTATCAGTATTCCAAATAAGAGCAATCTCTGCTCAACCAAACTCTCAGTATTCCAAATAAGAGCAATCTCTGCTCAACCAAACTCTCAGTATTCCAAATAAGAGCAATCTCTGCTCAACCAAGCTCTCAGTATTCCAAATAAGACAATATCTGCTCAACCTAACTCTCAATATTCCAAATAAGAGCAATCTCTGCTCAACCAAACTCTCAGTATTCCAAATAACGTGCTGTTTTGGTTGGGAAGCAGATAGCCCAGATCTCAGAAATTGGTGTAAAAGGTTCAATAAAGTAATCATTCATTCATTTTATAAATTATGTTATTAGTACATAATAAAATATTTTTCAAGTTTTAAATCAGATTATTATACATGGTGGAGCCGAAACAGTTATATGACTGGTAGCTTGAAAATTAACACTTTTATTAAAAGGTAAATATTCACTATTTAAATAAAAGAAAACTACATACTACACTTTTTCACTTTTTGAAGCTAATGTCACTCATATGAGCTCCACCGGACGTCAAGCAAACCTAAGCTAGTTGTCCATCACTTTCCTCAGCATATATCTTCTAATTGTTTCTCTATATATCTCTATATATTACTATAAACCTTTTATTTATATACAATATTTCAACTCCTCTAATCTATAGGGCCTTACATATTTTTTGTAAGGAAATACTAATTTATTGTATAAAAATAAGTGTATAATCGTTTAGCAATATAATGTTAAAATAAGTTTAAATTGACATACTATTCTTTCTTTTTTTAAAAACTCACGTATCTCTTTTGATGTTTTGTGTATTTTTGCTTTTGCGCTTACAACATTTTGTTGGTTAACTTTATGGTAGAAGCATTGTAATGTTAATAATTCATTGGTACCAGAGTTTAATTCTAAATAGGAAAGTAAAAATAAAGCTTTCCCCGCGAACATGCAACAGGAAATTTCTTTCAGCTGGTTCACGGATTATATTATCTCTTAACGTATTAGATAATACTAAATGTGATTGGAAATTAGCTTGAGGGATGAGTGACACTATGCATTGTTCGTTGTATGTCACACTACCCTGGTAGTCAGGGATCGACTGAGCCACCGGGACACCAGGAGATATCCCGGTGGGCTGGTATTAATTGGGCTTCCGCAACTAATGTAAACTAAAATAAAACTATTCATTCAGTTCTAAATGATTGTTTTAATTCAAATTTTATCAAAAGTTCCAGTGTATGAGTCTAGGAGTACCCAAAATTCTGGATTTGTGACGATTTGAGATGGCATTAAAATAATGTTAAGCTATCCCATTTGGTGTGTCTTGGGCTTTTTTATAAATCATTTCTTATGTCAAACATAAAACCATTCGGGCATCGCTAAAAGACATAACGCCTCCCCCATCACTCCTTCCCAACAGTCAAGAATTAATTTAAGAACTTAAGGCTTTCTCTAACTTAGGCCTTGGGCGTAGCTAGGCAAACTATCCTACAGTCATGTGTGGAGGTATATCATACCTCGCGGGCTGAGTGAATAAGTTGCTACCTTTCGATCTTGACGGAGTGTACATTAGGTACTACATTTTAAAAAGCCATTAAGACAATAAAAGAGTAATACAAACAATAAATACAATTTCTGTGAGACAATGCTAGACCGTTCTTATCAAAAATATGCAGCCTTTACAAATATTTATTTCTTTTAGCAGTAATTTTTAACATTTACACACAATACATTTGATTAGACATTAACTGAAAACATAAAGACACCGACCCCTTGGGAATCTCGAAAGTAACACACATATATATGTAAAAAAAGTTTTTTTTTCTTTTATGTACACCCCAAATTAGGGCACAATATTCCATTTATAATGTGGGGGGTAAATAGGTCCCCCACACACAAAACATAAAAACCTGATCAGCTGGTACTCACTCGACGGGTGTCCTGGCACCGCTACAAACGAACAGGTGACCCGCCCGATATCAGTTAACTCGGCCTTTGAGCCGATATCACCCGCTATCTACCTCCCCTTTCCCCCAGTCCCACACGACTAGAAGGGGCGATCACGAATCCCCGATTTGACTCCCTGGTCACCTGCCAACGTCAACAAAGGGGTTCACGACACCGTCCCTGATACTACGGTAGGGACAGGCGAGATCTTCGTAATCGCCGGTGCCCCTGACGATCTGGTTGGATCTGGCTAGCACCCGACTGAAAAATCTCTCCGCCAGACCTCAGATACGGCTGTCCAGAGATGAGAGGTCCGATATGTTTAGGAAAACGCTGTTTGGGATGCGGGGCCCAGTGGGCACCGGTGGTATACATCACGGAAACGATTGTACCTGTATCTAGATAAATTGGAAAATACGGGAGTGAAATAGAGAAGGATGTACATCACATAGAGCAGGAAAAGTCTTATCTTGTGACCGTATGCCAACGGACTGACCGGGCGCAAGAGTGGAGTCAGCTTCACCATGACACCCCTAGCCCTACCCACCGCCGAACACAGGTGTGGGTCCCAACTGCATCTCGCGTCTAGGGTCAACTCCAGCCACCAGACAGTTTGTGACCACTGGACCGTGGCACCTTCCACTTGAAGTTGTTGCAGGTGTGCCGTGGCTACAAACTATCTTCACCACCAACCTACGCCACCTAAAAAAGGTGTATGTACGCTTACCCCATTTTACCGAGAAAACAGCGCCTTGTATGGATCCTCCACTCACATCAACTCAGAACACTGTTCATCGTTCAAGTTGGCGAGAAAACTAGAAAGAAGACTCGGAATGACATTTGATCCCGTTCGCTTATCCCAGATTGAGGACACTGCGCAGGCGCTAAAACTTGGGTAAACAAGCACCAAATAATATCACGTGTGTCTCCCTAGCCCCTAAAAGTCATCCTTTCGACGTTGTGCGCAGGCGTTGATGCGAGGGCTCTTTCTGATTAGCTAATGATGACTTAATTTGTCATCGAATACTCGGCTACCATTTGTTGTGTCTAAAATATTGTTTGAAAGCCTAAGGAAGGACTCAATTTGGGGGATCCTTTAATTAGCCCAGTCATTTTAGGTGAACAAAAGGTTAAACATCAAACTAATTGTAAAAGAAATAAAGTAAGGTTTTTTAGACTTGGAATAAGTAATAAGTACTATTGAAGTTAATCGGAGCAATATATGCATTTTATAGAGTTCAAGGGTGAAGCCAAGATGATGGCCAATATAGCGGCTTTCCCATATTTAGATTGAGTCCTTCCTTAGGCTTTCAAACAATATTTTAGACACAACAAACAAAAAAGCAAAACAAACTAATTAACAACCATATTTATTCTTTTAAAATAACTTACAGTTTTTAAGAACAAAAGTTGCCGAGAATACATAACTAACAAAACCTCAATTAGCTTTTAACACAATGAAAGATGAAAAATAATATCAATTGTAAAATAAGTTAATATTAGATTTATAATAAGCTTGAGAAAAGCACTTGATTTGATTGTTGAGGTCTTTTTCTTCATCATAAGCCATGCAGTTTCTTTTTATGCGTTACCGTTCTTAACGTTTATTTTTTTTTGTTTCAAGTGCTGATTATTGTGATCTGATGTAATTATCATGGATGAAAATGTAGTTGTGAAATGTGTCCTTTGTGACAAGAACTTATCTGATGAACAAACAGTGACATTACGAAGCAAAGGAAGTGAGGGAATAAACAAAGCAAGCTAATCAAGAGAAAGTGATATACGAACTCAAGAAGGACAGTTCGTTCATTCTAAATGTAAGAAAACATGGGGTAATCCAAACAACATTGAAGCATTTAAAAGCACAAAACCAGCTGGTAGTACTAGTAATGAGCCTGTGCTTCGATCACAATTGGAAAAATTTCAATTCAATAAGCATTGCCTGTTTTGTGGGCAGGATGCCAAATTCAGTGGTAGAAAGAGAGGGTGTGATGTTTTCCCAGTTCGAACTCACAGATTGCATGCTATCATAATGATTGTATGCACCAGTAGGAAGGATGAATGGAGTAAACAAGTATTGGCAATACTTGTATTTGCTGAGGACCTTCCAACCGTAGATGCAGTTTACCACAATCAATGTAACGTAAACTTCAGAAATGGAAAAGCAATTCCAACAAGTTATGTGCCACAAAATGAGGCAACAAATTAAAAGCTGCAACTGAAAGGCCGACCACAGCAGGACAAAAGAACAAATAATTTTCTTGCTGTCATGAAATACCTCAAAAATAATTATGATGACCAAATAACCATATGTGACTTAGTGAAAAGAATGGAAGCAAATCTGAAGTCTTCTGATTCAGAATATCTCATCAATACTACAGTACTCCAAAAGGAGAGAGTGAAGAGGCAGAAAAACAACGCTTAATTAGCTGCAAAATTGGTTAGGAACGATGTGAAATGGTTTCAAACCTTTAATGATTACTGTCCACTGACTGAATATATGGGTTCTGTAGACAAAGCTATGAACCTGTTGCCGGACAGTCTTCAAGTGTTTAAGAAGACAGTAATTGGAGTAAGAAGTGATAAGAAATCAGCTTCTATAGGTTAAGCGATTATGCAAGCAATAAAACCACGATTCTTTGTATCACTTCTCCAATTGGAACTGGCAGTGAAAATGCACCACCATTTTGGTCCAAGGTTTTTGATAGATTCTTTACACCAGCATGGTTTTTGCTCCTATAGCAAAATACATAAGTATGAAAGGGGTGCATCAACAACATCAAACCTTAATACATTGTTACAATAGGATCGAAGATTATTAAAGTAGGTCAAGATATCGTCAAAAATGACCCACAATTGCTATTCCAAAGACTTGCTTTTGTTTCTGAACAACAAGACATAGATAAGAGGGGCATATTCAAGTATGAACTCTGTAGCTATCTAGCATCTTTGTTTGCCGATTCAGTCCTCCCAAGAAAAGCAAATAAATCGGCTTTGGCCAATGCCATATAGGCTAAGGTGGAGAAATGTCAGATAGCTGTAGCAGAAACACCACTTTCTGATTCACTCTATTTAATCGATGGAGGTGCTTAACTGCATCGATTATCATGGTCGGTTGGTATGCAGTTCTCAAACATCTGTAATTGCTATACAAACTACGTTCTTACACGGTATGGTAAAATGGTTGTGATTGTGTTTGATGGGTATTTGGATGGTCCTTCCATTAAGGACGCCACTCACAATAAAAGAAGTGAAAGTAAAAGCTCCCCCAACGTTTTATTTTCCATGGACATGAAAGTGACAATGAAGAAGGATATTTTTCTGTTAAACAAAACGAATAAGCAGCGTTTTTTGATAATGCTTAGTGAAAGCTTTGAAAGTGTTGTATGTCAGACAATACATGCACGTGGAAATTCAGACCTTCTGATCACCCAGACAGCAGTTGGTGCGTCTGAAAAAAGATGTTGTTGTCATTGTAAACGACACTGTAAAATGGATATTATGTTTATACACAGGTAGGACCAAAATATATTTTAAAATTATTATCATATTCTTGAGTTTGACCGTGTTTAAGAAAGTTCAAATCTCTATTAGTTTGGAAGTGAAAATAGATAAATTCAATGTCGGCACAACTTTAAGTACATCAACAAATAAAAGTAAGTAAAGTATGTTTTGTTATTCGAATGGCTTGCAAATACAGTTTATTATTAAGAGGGGAGGACGTTTTCTTTGTCACATTACTAGAAGGGACAAGTCTTTTTAAATCTCTTTAGGAACTCATTACTCCCGTAGGACGTAAGAAATAAATTCAAAAATCTTAAGAACGATGCCATTCTACTCACAGCTGCCACATGCATACCATTGTGCTAAAGAAGAAAAACTTTTGGGTCTCTATTTCTCGCTTGCACACATACAAGGCAAGGCAGCATTTTGACATAGTTCACTAATTTTTATAAACATTTGAGATACATTGCTATACAATTAGTTCAATTAAATAAATATTAATAAAAGGTTTGAAGAGCCTAACTAATTGTTAAAAGTCGTTACTAACCATTGACTTAATTTTGGTTAGTTAAAATTAGTTTGGTACTAGGTCCTAGTGCAAATAATGGTTGAGGGATGCTAAAAATGATACATTCGGTGGTTAGGTAGGATACATTCGGGGTGACACTAACGTTTAGTATCTCCTTAAATTTATAGTCATTTATTTACGATGTGGTCAGAAGCTCCTAAGCCCATGGGTGTCCAAGTATAGTATCCTTGATAAACAAATGTTCTTTTTTTAAAGCCTACGAACACTTTATATTTTTTAAAAGACCACCCAAGGTTGGCATACTATCAAGTTTATTTAGATTAAAATTGGGTATGGAACACAGTTTGTCATTTTTAGATGACACGTTTTTAATTAAATATATATTTAATATATTGTCACATTGTGGCAATTTGGTATTATAAAAACAAGGATGCTTAGAATAATTTTCTGCCAACAACAAAATCACATCCGATGACCATGTTGGCGTCACTTCTACCATTTCTCTACACAGTCTCAGCGCTTTGATTGGTTGAATTACACAGACCCGTGTCGGAACTAGTACGAAAATAGCGCTTGTTCTATCCTCACAACTAGTATGGTAGCCAGTAGCAAGAGGCAGAATCAGTATACTTTTTCTGTTTCATACGACGCTAGATGATGACGTGCTAACTAGTGCTAGTGCACACTGGATTTCAAGCACGAGCTAGTGTCGTCTGTCGTGTGATACGGGTATTTATGTTCAACCAGTATAGTAGAGATCAATGCTGGCACCATTCAAACTAGTCGACAGCTACTAGGAGCAAATTGCAATTAAATAATCGATTCACCAATCCAGCATAAGCTTATGAATCGACTAGCTACGACAAATTCTTCAATGGATCGACCGAGACTAGAATCGACCAAGTTCTTATTTACATTTATTTTTAGTAAACCGAGTTAAAACGTTGTCAACAATAAATACTATTTGGTTAATATATTCTATATTCTATATACATTAAAATATTAAACTCACCCGCTTTTCATCTCTCATTGACTGTATTAGAGTGTGTACTAAATTCGACTAAAAATAGTTTTAGACAGAATGGGACTTTTGACAGTCTTAAAGAAGATGAAAGAAAAAGAGAAAGAAATGCGACTATTAATGTTGTATCCTTTATAATAACATGTTCTAGTAATATGTAAGATTTTCTTGTATCATGGTCTCAGAAATATTAAATAACTGTATCTGAATATTCCGCGTGCTATACACGTGTGCACGTTACTTGTACGCTTTAAGGTTGGTGTGTACAAAACGCGTTTTAAGGGCAGTGTTTTTCCAGTTTTTATAGCAAAACATTTTTTGGACCCAAATTAAATCAAATATTGCACCAGTAGAAAAATATAGTTTTATTTTATTCACAGGGTAATACTAACAGTTCTAGAATATCTGTTATGAACATTAGAAAAGAGACTTTTTAACTGTAGAGAAAAAGTTGTCTTTAAATTCTATGACATCCTTGAGAGATATTCAAGAACTGTTGAGGTTAACATGTGAAAAAAAAAATACATGTAGAATTACTCCCGAACTACTGTAGAATTATTTGATTTCTTTTTGGTGGCCAATCTTAAAGATGTTTTTATGGCAACTAGGCTATATTGTGTTTTGATAGTGTTATGGTGCCATAAGTGCCCTAAAGCCACCGAAAGAGATGTTCACGCTACTGAGATAAATTTAACCAACTAACGCGTTTAAATGAACAAATAACACAACAAATCACTTAAACAGTTTATATAGGCCTATATTTATTCCATTTAAAATTCTCTAGTGCAATACTTCACTTAAAATAGTGTTCAGTTGCCATCAAAAATGACTTTGCCCTTTAACTAAAGGTCAATGCAATTTCCATGTGCACCTAGCTCCCAAGGGCCCTTGAATTTAAGACTATTCAGACACTGCCTAAGTAATTTATTATTATGTTGTGTGTACCTACCATGACATATCATTATTACATTTAAAAGATTCAAAAAGTGTTAGGGCTTTCACAGGTCCAACCTAATATTTTATAATCATATAGTATGAACTACTTAACACAAAAAGAAACAATTCTATTTTTCCTTCTCAACCTATTAACACTTGTTATTTTCCCTTAATGAGCCTCTAAATAGCTTACAGTACTTTGGGAACAATACATATTTCTTCCAATTTAAGTGTTGAGGAACAGAACATAAAGAGGTTAGGATTATTACATGCTGTTTAAGGCAAGGTATGCTACACGATCTTGGTTCATGATTGTAAGGAGCCAGTCTTTTCTTCAACTTCATTTTTGAAAATTACATTTCCCCACTATAGTTTTACACCGTAAGTGCTAAATATATTCTGAAAATTATTTCGAAATTGTAAAATGTTGCTATAAAATGTTTAGAGGCATCCAATTTTCAAAAATGCGCTCAAAGGACCACATAAATTTCTTCCAGAAGCATTCAAATTAAAAAAAAATTGGAGAAGACTAGCATACTCCAAATAATTTATAAAAATAATAAAATTTTCAAAAATTGTATGGAGGACCACTCCAAATAACTTTTAGAGACATCTAATTTAAAACCTTTATGGGGGAGGGGATATGGAGTGGTGCTGGCCCAGGCGAAAGTCAAGTCTTTATATATATTTTTTTTTGCTTGACCTTCCTTAAAATATTAAGGTTCCACCGCTACTGGATTGATAGCTGAAGATAATATTTATTTTAATAGAAAATTTAAATTATTGTTTTCTTTGTTGCAGGGGTTTGTGGGGGCCCCAGGGTGATCTCCCCTTTAAATTTAGCACTGATTGTCAACTATGTCTATCTAGCCTAATATGAAGTTAAGAAAAGCTAAGAAGTAATTAGGTCCAACTAAAAATAACTCTAAATTATCCCAACAAATCTAAAATAGGCTACAATGTGCAGTTGTGCATTCTTGAAATGATATTCTATAAATGAAAAATAATAGCATGATATTAACTCGCATTGAATAAAATAAATTATGTACACAGTTTGTTTGTTTTTAATAAAAAAACCTTAATAAAAATACTGTAGAGGTTTAGATAACGCTGGCAAGACTACTATTGTGAAACGTTTTAATGGAGAAGCAATCGATTCAATATCACCAACACTTGGCTTTAACATTAAAACTATTGAGCATAAAGGGTAAGTTTACAATATGTATCACTACCTCATCTGCACCTTAGAGAGCCATTTAGATAATTAGCATGGTTTGACACCCTAGTTTAGTCTGTAGCATATCTGCCTACTGAGCTAAAGTTCTCGAGTTCAATTGTCGGCATTGCTGGAAAATTTGTCATTGGTGAAATTTGGGTTCCACTTAATGGCTGGGAGCTGGGTGTTGTGTCTGTTCTAGATTTAAGATTGATACATAGTTTATAGTAGAGGAAGCAAGGCTGAGATGGTATGGCCGTGTAATGAGGGTGGAAAAGAGGAGAACCCCAAAGTGAATGATGGAGATTAAGTATCTAGGGAAAAGACTGCAAGGGAGATCAAGAAAAAGATGCGAGGAACAGAAAAGAGAAAGTGTGCAAGTGAGAGGAGAACAACATACTGTAGGCTGAGTGATTGAATGAGGAAAATGTGGTGTAAGGATAGAGGAAGAAGGAGGCATTTTACTAAACTGACCTGGCCACGGGCTGGAAACAGATGATTATGATGATGATGTAGTTTATAAGTCGTGTGCTGATATAATTAATCTGTTTAGAAAGTGCACACACTAAATGCCCCGAATAAAAACTTTAAATTAGTGTGCAACACCTCTTATTATTTATCCAGGCTATCCACATTTAACAACACTAATGAGCTTAGAATCATGAAAATAGAATAGAAAATGTACCCACATTTGTATGGAGAAAGAATGGTATTACCATTTACAAAGAAAAACACCCTCACTAGGCCTCCACCAGGTTGAGATTTAAACCCCAACCTCTCTCTCACCTGCAAACTAGATTTAGTCATTGTTCTCACCATTGCAGGTAAAAACTATTTTAAGAGCGCATAAGACTTTGTTTTTTTCCAGTATGAATGCTTTATAAAACAATGCCTTTTCAATACATTTTGGTTGAGATTTTAGAATTCTAAGTATTTCTCTTAAAAAGTGTGTACTTAACCATTTAAATATCTTGATTTTGTTTAGGTTCATGTTGAACATTTGGGATGTAGGAGGTCAGAAATCTTTGCGCTCGTATTGGAGGAACTATTTTGAGAGCACCGACGGACTGATTTGGGTTGTTGATTGCGCTGATAAAAGACGACTGGATGACTGCAGGAAAGAGTTGCATGAGCTTCTTCAAGAGGAGGTATTTGATTATGAATAATTTTTTTTCATAGTTTATAACTAAGGGACCCTGATTTGTGGCAGCAATAAAAATGATTGGATTTCGGTATAATAAATTTGAGAGTAAAATATTTGTTTTTGGTAAAAAAAATTAATTAATTAACTCTTATTAAAGTAGTAAGCTATGATGCTAAAACAAAAAGTTTACGACTAACATTTTTATAATATCCTAAACTAATCAAATAAACATAGGAGGTTGAAAACATAGTATTTAGTCTGCTTGAATATTTGGTTGTTTTTTTCCCTTCTTCTTCTCTATCCTAAAAAAAATTGCCTACAGTCACATAATAACCGCTATAATATCCAATTCAAACACATTATTTACCAATGGTTTTTTATTGAGGAAAATAGATTTCTTAATCTGAGGAAACTTTTTTTTAGTTATTGGAATTTTGCTATCATTAATTCACATTTAAATCAACAAAATTGACCATAATTTTCATTTTAAAGCTTAAGTAGTTTATTTTATTTCATGCATGCATTAATTTTTTATTTTTTTTGTCAACGCATCTCTCTACGATACCTGTACAGGCTATATGCTAATACTTAATGTATTAAATTAAATACATTTTTTGACACGCCACACTGACTTTCTCTCGCTTTTATCTTAAAATATACATTTGCTAAAAACTCGTAAGATTTGTTAAATGAAATAATATACACTGTTAATTACCCATTCTATGGCAGTGGTTCCCAAAAGGTAGTCTGTGGACCACCGGGGTTCCTTGAGCTGTTCTTAGGAGGTCCGCGACAACCACCTAAATTTAACAAAATAAAAAGCTATAATAATAATCAAGCAACATTAAGCTTAATCTTAACGAATAAAAAGCTTCCTCTCCTCCTCACCCACCTGTGCATTGGTTACTGCGCTTCCCAAAAGCGCTTCTCCTCCTCACACACCTGGGCAGTACTCTGCGCATCCCAAGGCCACTGTTCGGTTCTCAGACCGACCATTCGAGTCATCATGTCACTAATCATATAGCACTGCTAGTAGTCGGACATTGCAAAGTTATTCATATTGATTTGTTATGTTTTATTATCTTCTTGTGATTGTTTTTAATCATGGACCTTTAGCTTAAAAGTTGTGATTAAAAGAGGTTTCACTTATCTCATTAATACTAGACACAAATTAATAAATTTGAACCTTTAATAATTAATAAATTTTCATTTACAGTAGGCCTAACTAACCTTTTCTGTGTTAACTTTTAGTATTATATTCATTATTATTACAACTAGCGTGTTAGTGTGAAAATAAAAGTGTGTAAAAACACATTTGATTCGGATTTACTGTGCCAAATTCCCAATTTTGTAGTGTTTCTAACATGAATTATTAATGAGGGGAGAGAGAGGTGGGGGGGCTGCTATTTTCTATACATAGAATAGATTGGATTCTAGGCTGGTAGGTAATTAGAACATGATAATTAAATTGATTTTCAAAGACCTGAATTTAAAAGTGTAAACACATGGGCTCATATTTATGGGATCTAGTGGTAGATTATTACATAAATGGTAATATTGTTATTTCTAGAAAATATAAATGTTTTTATCTTACTCATTCCAGAAAGCTGCACTATTTTCACTGAACTGAAACACTTATATTTTCTCTCTCTTTACAGAGGCTACTTGGCGCTACTTTACTAGTGTTTGCAAATAAACAAGATCTTCCTGGTTCCTTTTCTAGTCAAGAAATAACAGATGTAAGTCGATTGTTTAGTTCCTTAAGGAAAAGTCTTTGAACAAAATAATCTTGGAGCAAATAGGTTTTAATCTTTACCTAAATCACTGGTCACAAGGCCTATGGTGTTAACTCTCACAATCAACTTGATTGCTGGAGAGGGGTAGTATTCCTAGGTTTATGCAATGCAATGCTATGCTACAAAATAATATTGGTCATTGAGAATTCTTGTTATTCTATGAATATATCATTCTTGCAAACCTATATTTTGGACAAAATGTCACAGGAAAACTTTACAAATATTATTTTCTTATATATTTGTAATGTTGTGTGTTGTAGATCCTAGAATTGAATATGATCAAGACACACAATTGGAAGATTGTTGGCTGCAGTGCAGTCACAGGGGATAATCTTGTCGCAGGGATAGACTGGCTTGTTTCGGATATTTCTTCGAGAATATTTACCCTCGATTGATCAAATTCAAGTCATCCCTGAAAACAAGTCCTGCATTACCGCTCTGTGTACATATATGCAAATTAATTTACTACTGTTAAACATTTATTTTCATTTAACTCATTGTACATTTATCATAATTTTGACATTGGTTTATATGATTTCTTATACTTTGAACATTTTTCCAAGTTAAAATAGCCTAATTAAGTGTTGAAATATTAAATTTTAGTAAGATTTCATTCTATTAATTTAATTTACTTTACATTTTTTATTATGTTTTTTGTTTAGGGTTGTCTTTAAATAATTTTAACCCATAATATTTTGAGTTTATTCATAGGTACATAATGTGTCCTTAGCAAAAATAAATCAATAAGTATTGAAATCAATTTTCTCATCCACTAAACAGCTTCTTTGTCTATTTATGTTCTATTTTAATAAATTAATTTCTTCACCTATTTATTATCATTGCTCTAAACTTAATCAGTATTCGATTAAGAGCCAGACAATTAATTTAGTATTATCTTTCAGCAACACTATAACTGGCCAACCAGCTTTGAGAATTTCCAAGGTATATGTGTTTGTGTTCCATTGGATGAGATCGTAGTGGTCTATTGGCTAGAATAAAAGTTTTTATAAACCCATTATAATCAGCTTTAAATTACGAGTAACCTCATTTTAAAGTACGTACCTGAAAAAAATATTAACTATGTTTTATTATATTTGGAAGAAGGTATAGGAAAGGTGGATAGAAACATATAAAAAGGGGACGAACACAATATGGCCTTTACAATGAAAAGAAGAACACAGTTCACACTTTACACTGCTGCCAATGGACAAAGAGGTAATGGATGTCTCTTAAAAAAAATTGATTGTCACTGCCCAATCCCCCTTCTTCCAAATATAATACAATTACCTCATAAAGCGAAAAGAGGTTTTCCTTATAGAGTTATAACTAGGTTTTAGCAATTTAGTTGAAGCAAATTTGTCAATCTAACATTTGAACAAAATAAGTTAGTGCTTTTATTGTATCATCAAATTGTTGATTCGAAATGTTATTTTTGATACCACAAAACCATATAAATAAGTTTATCAGTATGTATTTAGTTGAAACATTGAAAATTTTTATTGCTGGTTTCAGAGAAAAAGTTTATAAAAAAAAACACCAATTAAAATGAAGAACATTGATAAATTTGGGACATTTAACTGCAAACTTTCAATATTTGCATCAAAGAAAAAATTAATGTACTGTAGCACATCTTATGTACTGCCTTTTCCCTTTTCAACATTGAGTTGCGTAACAACTAAATATAGTTCCCCATCAAGGTCCAAAGTGTCTAAATAAATAGGGATTCCCTTTGGAAAACACAGGGAATTCCGTAGTAAGAAAATATTGCCGACCCTAGATAAACAAATTTCTCCAACCTAAATTTCCATGCAGTTTATTTTTAATTTAATATTCATTACAAAACACTAAAAAACTTGAAATTGTTTAGTACCAAATTTATTTATTATGAACAAAACAACATTGTGTGCACATTTTAGTGCATTAAATTGCATTTCACTTTGTCTCTAGATCAAAAATATCTAGGTTTGAATACTGGCTGGACAAGTGGTTTTACAATACTCTTTTCATACTAATGCAATTTTTTTTTCAGCTGCCCTCATCTTTATACCTTAAAGAAATTTGTAAATAGTCCTTATGTAAAACATACAAATTAAATCAATACCACTGAATATTATTGACTGATAATAATTTAAACAGTCTTGTTTCATTTATTTAATCTTAAAGGATCTAAAAATATATTGTTATAGTAAATTGGTTGGGTTTAAACAGTCATTTACCATATTTTACTGTATGAAAGGTAAAATAATTAGTTGTCTCTCTTTTTGTTCACTAAGAAAAACATAATATGTTTATGTAAAAGTAAATTTATAAATTTTTCATGTAACATAACATATTTAAAATATATCTTGCTAATTCATAGAAAAAATAATTTAATTAGTATGTTGAACTAATAAAATAAAAGCGTTTTTATTTTACTTTGTCTTTGTTCCCTTTTTCCCCTTCCCCTTTTTCTTTTTTTCTTTTTTCTCTTTTGGTTCTGGAGGTTTTGTATCGGGGTAGAGATTGAGGTAATATTCTTTCATGGCTGCAACATCTACAAATGCTCGTTTTGTGTCAGGAAACAAATTCATAATTTCTTGAACAAGTTCCGGTTCAACTTTTAGCTTTTCATCTTCAATCATCTTGTTAAATTTTGTTTTCAATACTGGATTTTCTCCCAATTTAAGTATAAAGTGCCTACAATAAAAAATATGCAACAAGTCACAATTGCCCTATCTAACAGCTAGAAAAGTTACTAAATCTACTTTCACATAACTAATAGGGGTGTGCAAAGCTTCAAAATTTCAACTCGACTTCAAAACAAATGTCACCTTCAGCTTCGCTTTGTAAAAAAATTCCAGCTTCTACAATTACGAAGCTTTGCCATCAAAATATTGAAGGCTAAAATACTCAATTCATTATCATCATTCCTATTCTGAACTACTGTACACATTACTAATTAATATTCATATGAGGGGAAAAAAAAATTTAATTGAACTTGTAAGTCGTGATAGTAACTTAATTCATCATATTAAGATGAAATATTTAAAATTTTTGCAATAAAACAATTTCATGCCAATTTAGTTTATAAAGTTATGTATAAATAACCACAAGATAATATTTTTTCAATCATAAAACAACTTAACAAAAAATATTTGAACTTCGATTTGGCTTCAAAAATATTTAATATTTTCGATTTGAGTTTGCTTCAAATTGAAAAAGTGTACTTTGCCCACCCCTAATAACTACCGTATTTCTTAGATTCTAAAAGACACACTCCTCCCATTTAAACTTATCTGTAAACAGTCTTAGAACCGATGGTGTCTTAGAAATCACAGGTTTTTTTTTACCAACTTTCTCTATGGCTCAGAAGAGTCGCAGACTGAATTTGAAGTAGACTCTGATATTGAGTCAGAAGGAGGAGATGAAAAACATACTTACTGACAAAGGTACAGGAAAGGTGGATAGAAAAAAATAAAAAGGGGACAAATACAATATGGCTTTTACAGTGAAAATAAGAACACAATTTACATTACCACCACTGGACAAAGCGATAATGGCTGCCTCTAAAAGAAAATCGATCATTACCGCTCAACCTCGTGACCTAGGTTTCATTCTCTCAGAACTCATCAGGAGGGAGTGGCAGAGGCAGCCATTACCTCTGTCTAGTGGCAGCAATGTAAAGTGTGAACTGTATTATTCTTTCCCTGTTATGTTTATATACACCTTTCAAATACATGTGCAAAATACCTCAACAAATTGAAAAGAGATTCCCTTAAAGTGATCTACAGTATACTTACAAATAAGACACTATTGTTAGTGAATTGAATTTTGTTATTAAAATATTTCTTATTTATAGGGTATTTTATCATTACATTTTTTATTTATTTTCTTAAATCAAAGCTTTTTTTTATCATATTCTGAAAATTGAAAAATGACACCTGGACACGGGAATCGAACCCGTGTCCAGGTGTCATTTTTCAATTTTCAGAATATGATATCTAAGAGGGAATATCCCCACTAAAATGCATTAACAATAGTTTCGGCTATCTGTTTCATGAAAGCTTTTTTTGTTGGCGATACTGAAAAATTAAGGTGACTCTTACAATTGATGGCGTCTTAGAATTGAAGAAATAAGGTAGATCTACCTTCACACACGTCAAGTCATATTATCTGCAGCTGTCACTTTTGATAGATATTATCAAAACCTATACAACAACGGTAATAATATAATAAGCTGTTACCAGTTTTGGCCGCAAAGATATATGTGTTTGTATTTTATAAAAGGCTCTTCCTATCATAATTGGGCTTTACTTTGATATTTTCTATGTCTTTTGTGATAAATATGCATTGCAAGTACATACTCTATTTCAAAACAAAAATACCCACTTAAATTTGCTGAAAGAGATATTTGTAATAATTTTTTAGTGTCAAAAGTAATAGTGACTTGGCTTAACTCTTGGATATCTGAAAACACACTCAAAATTTCATCTTTTATTTTGATTACAGTTTTTCTTAAATTAGGCTTAAAATAGATTAGTTTCATTAATAAACTTTTTAAACTTTGTTTTTTGGTGCCGACAAAATACAGAAGACTTGTTGCCACTTTTCCCCTATTATAAGAATCCATTATCTACTATCACACTTTGTCTATTTTTATAAGTTATTTCAGAAGGCTTGGTTTGTTTTTGGATCGATCATAGTTGTACAAGACTGCCTCCTTTTTATTAAATTTCGATTCATTTGGGGTATTTAATGTGCACACACCAACATAATAATTAGATCAAAACTCACCATACAAACTAGCTTAATTCTAGAACAGAGACATAGCATGTCCCCTAACCATTAATTCATTATTGTAAAAGAGGGAGGACTAATTTGACCAACAATAGATTTTACAGCCATGCCGGAAATCAAACCAGGGAGCCTTGGTTCAATAGATAGGTATGCCACCGACTGATTAAAGTTTTGAGACTACCCATAAAGTATATATCTAAGATAAAATCACCCCAGATCACGCCGATCCTTCTTTTTCTTTGGCTTCTGTGCTTCAAATTTAGCCCGGGCAAGATGGATCTTTCTCGCATCTGGAACACTTATTTTATAGTTGTTGTATATCCCACCCACAGTGATCTTCACGTCTCGCAGTTTCAAGATGTTGGCTTTCAACTGAAAATAAGTTTCCCAAAAAAGTAAAATGTAACTTTAACTTAAGAGGAACCCGCTTCAATGTTTGGATAGTCCAAACACTTAAGGTGTTGTTATCACAAGCGAATGTATTGCTGAAGACAAGATTTAGGTTTGAATCTTGATCAGGGTGTACTGAGGGTGGTTTTTCCTAAATTATTTTACACTCTCATTACATGCAAATGTGAGCTTATTTCCTCGTTTCTACCTATTTAAGGTATTCAACATGCACTTTCTGAACCAAACGATTATAACAGCACACGATAAGTTATATGAGTGAGATCGAAAGGGCCTGCCGATTTTGCCAAGACAGGTATTTTCACATACCTTCCAGGGTTATTTTACATGCAACAATCAACATGGGACTGACGGCTTTACTTCCCTTCTAAAGAAAGTTGCGATACAGATATTTATTGCTCAAGAAAAATCTGTCGACTCCAGCTGGGTTTGATTCCACAAAAATCGATTCCTGAGGCAAGCATTTTATCCCGTAACTTTTAAGGTCAACTACTCAATTCTACCTTTCTTACTAGAGTTACACAACGTAAGAAGTGTTCTCTTCACAAGTCCATGAGAATCTTTGTGGCATAATAAATCTCCACATATGCATCTTTGTTGTTAACCCAGGCATTTTAAGCGTCACGGTATGTTATTAATTGTCTTGTGAAGGAAATCCTGGGGGAACACTTCCTAACACAGCACTGATATGTTTCTTCAATTATTCCAGAGTGTGTGGCTTTGTTCGGTAGACGTCTTTGGCTCAAACCCACAAATAGAATTCATATGGTGTTGTGTATTGTGTGTCTTTGAATTTTGCTATGCTCATTGGTTTTTGTTGTTGTCATTTTCTATTGCCATGGGCCTGTAGGTTTTGTTTATTGTTGTCTAAAATGAAGCGACCGAACAGGGTCCTCTCTTTGTGCGTGTGATACAATAAATAATAGTTAAGTCTGAGTTGCTTAATTCAGAGGTCAGGACTTTTGATAGGTCATTGGTGTGGAAAGTCTGTCCATCTAGACACGAAAGAAAAGGGCGAAATGCTGTGGGACACCATCCTGCTGAAAAATAACATTGTGAGCATTGTCCTATTGGGAGACCACTGGACACATATCTTGATGCAGCATGTTTAGGTACCAGTCACCGTTCATGGTGTCTCACAAGAGGATGGAACCAATGACATGGTCCGGGTTCACGCTGCACCACACTGTCACCTTTGGTCGATTTTTAATTTTCTTAACAGTTTTGTATGAATCGCTATCTACCCAATATTGGCAGTTGTGTCGATTCACGAAACTACAAACGTGGAAAACTGCCCCATAACTTTGAATAGCGTCAAAAAAACACATTTGTCTAGTCACTCTGCCACAAAAGCATTATTTCTCCATATTCCATGATTCTATCACAGTCCTCCATTGATAATTTCTGTACCTAATGAAGTTTCCAGGGCTGAAAGTAACATTATTGCTAATCGGTCAATAATTAACAAAACTGCTGTTATTTCAAATCAGATAGTGATTTCCCACCCATCCTGTATATACGTATAAGCTGAACGGGTAGTGAGACACAATGAAAACATTCTTTGGTTAAGCTAATGACAGGGAAAATAAATTATATACTATTTTAAAGAATTTATCCAAACTATTTGTAGACTCTTTAAGGGTAAAGAAAAACAAAGACGGAAAAATTTCCCACATGGATAAGGGTGGCCATCTCACAAGAGACTCGGTTCAATTCATTACCAAGGTGCATACAGATTACTAATTCCTATGTGAGGTTCCTCATTCTGATTTCTTGGGTTTGATAGTTTTTATGTTGATAATACTTAATATTATTATTATTAGCACCGCGTCTTACGACCCGTTCGGGCTATACGCACTTACGCTAATGTGTAATGGTAGGGTGATTGTGAGATGAAATAAAGGACCTACAGTTTAACGTGGAATCCGAACCACGGTGGAGGCCTGGCATTCCCCACATTCACAAGATGTCTTGTCAGAGGTGAAGGAAATACTTAATATTGACACATAAATATCATACCTATTTATTTAATATGAACAAACACATGGGTTATTTAATTGCTCATTCTATTAAGTAAGGATGAGGATAATTTGGAATAAAGTGATGAGAAAACCAGTATTAAATCACATGTAAAAAAATGTTCACCACCCAACTGAGATTTGAACCTTTACACGTTAGAAATAATCTTAATCTTGTATTTGTGTAGGTACACCAGTACACAGAAGTTCATTTTACCTTCTAACTCATTTTGTAAAAACTTTGCTCAAAAAATCTTTTTTAGTGTGCACTGCATCGTTCTGTATGTCCTGGCTATCTACATATTTACACTATCGGGGTTGAGACGAGTTGAATTTAGATGATAATGTGAGAATGACACCTTATAACATGCATGTAAAACTATTTTGATCATAAGGGCCACATTGAATGTTAAAAATACTGAGGGGGTTACGTTTAAAATATCTATTACATTGTCATTATCTTAAGTAAAAAAATTCCAACTTTTTTTAGTACTGTGCTTTACCACCCTTTCGGGCTATAAACCTAACTACTGATTACACTAATGTGTTAAAAATTAAGAAGGTTGAATTTTAGAGGAAGTGTGTATCTGCATCTGCATGGTAGGAGAGTGGAGAACAATTTAATAAAACCACCCTCAGTACACCCGACAGGGATCAAACCTCGAGCTTTCCATTTTCAGACTAGTCTATTGCAAGAGTAGCTCCTTACACCATGCAACCATCAAATTAGATAATTCCAACTTAGTATTGTATTATTACAAAGAGAAAAGAGTAGGCCTATATTTTTTAGCAAAAATTTCAAGCCTTTTAAATGTATCAGTGGTATTAATGTCGGGTTTTAAATCTTATGCCAAAGTCATTTTGTATACAAATGTGTGTCTGTAAGATGAAATCTCTCAGGTGTTTGGTTTCATTTCTTGTGTGAAAACAACTGTTTACATACATATGTGCTGCCAAACATTGCATATATTTGATTTGCAAACTCCATTTTTGGGAAATGATCCATACCAAAGAAAGAGAACAGATTTAATACACATACCTTACATGTCAGGATTCTCCAAATTATGTCAAATCCCCAAATATTGCATTCTACAAGGTTGTATTTCCTTGCCTCATATAAAAAGAAGGGAGTTGCATAGCACTTGAACATTCAAAATGTTTTGTGTGCTTTGTGCTTGTGCTAGATCAGTGTTTCCCCAACTGGTATGTGCCACCCAGAGGTATGCCAAGGATTTCAAGGGATACGTGATGTGCCACTTAGTTTCTAAAGGCATACTTTTTTTTATAATATAAAGTCTGATTAAAGCTTATTTTGATTTGTTATTATGGACTTTTAAAAGCCTTTTCCTCCCTTTGTCATGGCTTTGTTTATCGTAACAAAAAAAAAGCTCTATGGCATCAGCTCACAATTGAGCCATACTGACTGAGCGGCCACCCTATGTTAACCAAGATAATGCCAACTTTTGTGGATAGATTGTGTTATGTGGTCAGAACAACGAACCCACTGGTTGTTAATCTCAGTTTTCTAGATCGGATCCGCTACTTTTTCATTCGAGTAGCTCCTCGTTTGTCCTCACAAGGTTGAGTTTACCCCGTTCCAGAGCCAATGCTTCATATAAAAATGTGAAAGTACCAAGGAATGAACCCCGAACCTCTGGCTCTGTAACCAGTAACTCTGATCAATAGACCACAGAGAAGGTCCAGCTTAACGCCAAAGCTTTATTAATTTAAGAACAACTGTTTTTACTTTACAGAATAGCAGTTATTTGTTTCCTTTTTTTTTATGAAGAACTGGAAGAATTATGTTGGTTAGGCCATGTCCCCAAAAGGAGTATGCTACTGGTGAATGTTTTAGAAACACTCTTGTATATGGTATATCTCCGGTGAATAGCCTTAAACTGAAGGTAAGTAGAAATGGGTGTTTATTCATTTATACATTTAGCACTAATAAAGTCAACCTCAACCTCAGTGGTCTTAAGATAGATTGCTTGCCTCGGGACTCAATGTTTGTGGCTTCAAACCCAGATGGGTTCGATGGATTTTTATTGAGTGATAAATATTTGCAGGACAGCTACCTTCGGAGGGAAGTAAAGCCATCGGTCTCATGTTGATTGTGGCATTTAAAATAACCCTGGAAGGTATGTGAAAATACCTTTCTCGGCAAAATGGATGGCCATTTCGCTCTGACTAATGAAAATTCCATAATCAACCGGTTCAGAAAGTCCATGCTAAATTACTTCAAATAAATAAAACCAAACACTAATAAAATACTTGCCTGTAAGAAATCTTTGTTGAGCCATATCCCGTCGAGATCTAGTTCCGAGAGCATGGTTAAAGGATTGAGTAGAGTTTTACAGAGAATGATGGCATCTGAAGGTGCTATTGGGTTGAAGGCAAGTTTCAGAATTTGAAGGGACTTGCTTTTCAGCACGCCCGCCCTCAGTAATCGAACTGCCGAAGCTTCCATTCTTGCCATATGGAAATAATGGATTACTTAAGTTTATTGTGAATAGTATAAAACATGTGTTATATCCCTGCACAGTTGCTGCTGTAGGGTTGTTGCCAGGGCAACCAAAGTTTGACTGTTCTCGTTGCCTCAGTATCTTGACCAACCACACACAAAATAATGTGATGAACGAACATGTCTGTTGGCGATAAACAGTAAGTTTGATACTAAATGGGAGGAACCCATTTACTAGTACAGTCCCGTCAAGACTTGTTTACCTCAGCAACAACCCATCCTAGTATTGCAACATGTGTGATCTTTATCTTAATTTATGTATGTATTTCAAATTAATATGGAATAATCAAATGGCCATTTTAAACAAATATCTAAAAATAATACTTAAGATGGATGGAATCCTCTTTTAAATACAAATCTTAATCTTTAATTTTGAATATTCATTTCATCTATAGATTAAAATCATAGGAAAACATTAGATGTGAATACCTAGTTAACTTTTGATGCATGAAGTTAGTTATTCCCTTTTTTTTTCATCTCAATTTTGTTTGTATTTGTAAATAAATTAGGATTAACAGATTCTTGATCAATGTTAATACACTATGTATGGCTGGCTAAGATAAGGGAGGTTATTTTATTAGCATGCGGCATTTATTAATGTCCCTGTCCTATCGCCCCCCTCTCCCCTCCCCAAAAATACCCCTGAATAACCTTGTTATATTATCAACGGTTATCACTTCTACTATATGATTCTGGAAGTGAAATTTGTGTTGTAACAATTTACAAGCATTGCCTTAATTGATTTCTTTAGAATGCTTTAATCTGTATCAATGCAACTAGTCCATACAGATAGTAAGACCTATTCACAGAAAAAAAAAGTGTTTTCTATCTCTGTAAATTTTGATAATTATTATATAATATATGTTCACTCTCGCAATTAACTAGACTACAAATGACAAGGAGATCATCATAGTTCGATACTGACCAGGTGTAGTGAGGGTGGTTTTTCCTATATGGTTTCTCACACAAATGTGGCTACACTTCCTCTAAATTAAACCTTCCTAATCCCTAACACATTAGTGTAGTTAATACATAGGTGTATAACCCAAACAAGTGTATGTGTATGTGTGTGTGTATATATATATATATATATATGTATATATATGTATATATACATATATATATATATGTGTATATATATATATATATAATATATGATGAACAATTCAAAAATTCCAATTTTATGGAAAAATTTCCCATACTTTCAAAATGTTCACCAGCCCTATTCTGTTATATTGTTGATCCACATTCAGTAGGAGTTTTAAGGCCCGTTATTCACATTAATAATCAAATCAGTGATCGTTGATCTGTAATGTAAATATTAAAAAAAGTTCATTTTTATGTAACTATCCATTACTCTTAAATGCTAGTATTTTTATGAACGGATATTTTGGTTTTTCTAACTTCATAATTTAACATAGGTAATTCAGTCTTCAATCTATGAATGAGTTTGTACTAAAATTTCAAATAAATGGTGGTACCAAATTGGTTTTCCTTCTATAACAAAATCTCATTAAAGACTTTGAAATAAATCAATGGAAAATAGAATTAATTCTGAAACATTCTGCTTTTTCCAAAAAATATCTCAAATTCTAATTAAACTTTCTTTAGTTTTCAAAGAAAATAAGACCCCATACAGATGGTCACACTATCTAAGGTGACAAGCTTGCAATAAACTTGATGATCAGCGACAGAAGAGGTCAAAGATCAAATCTTGGCCGGGTGTTATTGGGGTAATTTGCCATTTGATTCATCACTGTAGCTTTCTCATACTGTACTTTCTACATGCGAAAGAAAGCAGGTTCATTTCCTACTGGTCACCTTAATCCCGCCCTCCCCCCTAGAACAAATTGTTGGTAAATTTTGTATTAAACATATTACTAATAGTAAAAAAAAAAATAGAGCAAGGAACCTCATAGATTTAAATATATGCACTTGAATGAATGATTTCATTATTACAAATACTCTATCTTGAAGTAGTTATGATACTGTTTAATTGGGAAATCAGATTAATGATTTAAGTTCATACCGCAATTTTATGTATTATTCACCTGACAACAGAGTTTAATATCGTATCTGACTTAATAGTAGTTGGAGGTGTGTAATCAGCTGTGGGCCCTATTTGTAGGCTGGGGCGAAAAGTAAAGTTGTTAATAGTAGCTGGGGTCCTAAAAATGGCCAGGCTGGCTTAATTGTAGCTGGGTCAGAGGGATATTGAAAAAAATTTCATGGGTCTCACATTACACAATTTTCCTAGTACCTTCTTCTGTTATTCAACTCTGGGCTGAGATTTCTTGGTAATTTTTGCACTTTACATTGTGGAAGGGCCATATAATTCAACTAAAAGCATGATCCCTAATTTTAAATCCCTAGTCTTTTCTTTTTTTAGCCGGAGCTCTAAAAGTAGTAGGAGGCTCCAATTTTAGCCGGTTTGGAAAGTAAAGTTGTTAATAGTAGTTAATAATAATAATTAGGTCTAATATGGTATTTTTAAATATTATTTTTCAATATTATTTTTCAATAGTCTATATGTTTTTTTAATATGATAAAACAGTTTCACTTGTCTAAGTTGCTCTTTTTTCTAAAAATATTACATAAAACTTTATTTTGAAGCAATAACTGGGTCAAGCTGTATTACCTACCTAAGCGGGGTGAAGGAAGGGCCCTTCAGGTCGAGTAACAGTCACATCAAAATAAACTCACAAGTTCCAACTGAGGTTGAGCATCTGCAAGGTCTTGTTTTTACGTAGCATATTCCTAAGTGCTTGTCCAGTGTGCATCATGCCGAGACCGTTCCAAGATAGGTCGAGTTTGAGTATCCCCTCATTGAGAGACATGCCACGCATCAGTGCCATAATCCCAGCGCGTGGGTATAAACTGTTCCACGAGAGATCTAGATCCTCCAGGCTCCAATTCATTTCCAGGGCTTCTTCGAGTAGTTGAGCTGATCTCTCTCCGAGGTCTGGTTGGTACAGTGTGAAATTATATAGTTTTCCCACCCCTTTATATTTATAAAACCAATCCTTCAAAGTAAATTATATTCTAATTTCTTATTTTAATATTTTATTTGTCTTGTAAAACAAAGCCAAAATTTTCGTATTTGTACTTATTTAATATTCAAATTGGGTGACCTGGCGGTCTAGGGGTAAGGTGTCAGACTTCTATGCTGGCGGCCGGGGTTCAATCCTTGGTCCCGGCAAAGATTTATCTGATTACCAAACCCTTCCTTCACCTCTGACAAGACATCTTGTGAATGTGAGGAATGCCAGGCCTCCACCATGGTTCGGATTCCACGTTAAACTGTAGGTCCTCCATTTCATCTCACAATCACCCTACCATTACACATTAGCGTAAGTGCGTGTAACCCGAACGGGTAGTAAGACGCGGTGCTAATAATAATAATAATAATAATACTATTCAAATTTACTATCACTTATGTGTATGAGTCATGCTTTTGAAACACCTGCATCTTAGTAAAAAAGAAAACTCCTCCCACTTTTGTTTTAGACCTATAACGTGCGTTATTGATTGGTGGATAAAGAGAAAAAGAGTTAGGGCCAGTTTCAAAGTCAGACTTAGTACGCCTCAAGTGCGGCGCTACACTAAGTACATGACGACACCTACCTAAACCAGAGTGGAATGGGCCAGTTTCCAATGTGAGAACGACCCATTCCATTCGAGTTTAGGTAGATGATGTCTTTTTTTAGTATAGCGCCGCACTTGAGGCGTACTAAGTCTGACTATGAAACTGGCCCTTAGTTTTGGTGCTAAGATATCTTAAAATAAGGGTTAACAAAAGCAAGCAAAGAAGCCATATGGCTCTGGAAGACTTGCTCAGGAATCATCTAATTGATCAGGTGTGTATTCAATCGCTTAAAAAATGTTAAAGTAGCAATATGTTATAAACTGTTGCTTAATAAATCTTGAAGTATAAGGATGTGTATTCGATTGCTTCAACGAATGTTAAAGTATAGTCTGGTTTTGGTTGGAAGTACAGTTAAGAAAATTCAAACCTATTTCGTTGCGGTCACCATCGATAATATTTTCTATATTTATATACCTCACTAAGGAAACCCTGATCACTTTATGAGGTAAGTGTATTATATTTGGAAGAAGGTATAGTAAAGTTGGATAGAAACATAAAAGGGAGAAACCTATTATGACTTTTACAATGAAAAGAAGAACACAGTTCACACTTTAAATCACTACCATTGGACAATAGGTAATGGTTGCCTCTTAAAGAAAATCGATCGTCACCGCCCAATCCCCCAATCTAGGTTTCATTCTATCGGAATTCGTCAGGGAGGAGTGTGAAATGTGCAACACAACTTCCTAAAAGTGGAAACAAAAAACAACACAAAAGTGAGAAAATGTAAAATTTGAAAGAATGATAGGACACATAGAAAGGTATAACATAAAGGACAATCACAGGAAAAAGATAATGGATACAAATTTCTCATAAAGTGATAAGAGGTTTTTCCTTATAGATATATATTATATATTTACATCCATTGTCCTTTCCCTGTGTTTGTCCTATGTGTTATACCTTTTACATGTTCCTATCTATGTTTTCTATCATTCTTTACAATTTTACATTTTCTCTCTATTGTGTCCCCCCCCTCCAACCCCCCTCTTTTAGGAAGTTGCGTTGCGTGTTTCACACTCCTCCCTGATGAGTTCTGATAGAATGAAACCAGGGATTGGACGATGACGATCAATTTTCTTTAAGAAGAAACCATTACCTCTTTGTCCAATGGCAGCAATGTAAAGTGTGAACTGTGTTCTTCTTTTCATTGTAAAAGACATATTGTGTCTGTCCCTTTTATGTGTTTCCATCCACCTTTCCTATACCTTCTTACAAATATAATTACGATACTATTAGTGTTAATTTATAAATATTGATAACATTTATAAAATGTAACATTTGCATATAGCATGACTTGGTATATGAATATATTAAAATTGTTTTTGTAACTTAAATAATATTTAGATACTGTTCTCCTCACCAAATTCAGAGTATATATGGATGTGCTTCGATGTTGGTTGAAAATTGTGAAGTTGAACGAACATGAAATCACAAGCGCAGAAATGTAAAAGATTTCAAAAATTGGTCAACAAATGTTAAAGTTGCAAGATGTGTTTAATTGATAGATAATTGTTACGTTTAACATGAACTATGAGAATAATAAAATATTGTAAATTATACTACACAAAATAAAAACAGTTATTTCTGAAAAACTTATATATCATCTAAATAGCCAGTGTATGAATAACTGAAGTGAATCCAAATAAATGAGAAAATCTAAAGTAAGATAATGACGTTGCTAATTTCTAAATCTCAACTTGGGGCACTAAAGAAGATGAATTTCAGAATGTCACAAATATTGGTTAGAATCTAATGTTGGCTAAATTTATTTGTAACAACATCGACAATTTCCCGGCCTAAGGCAGGCATGAAATATTCGTTTGATCAAAACGGCCAAACTGAAAATATTAAGGGGGCTGTTATGGGAGTGAAGAGAATGGATAGGATGAGAAATGAAAGGATGAAAGAATATTTAAGGAAGAGAGAGCCATTGAAAGATAGGATAAAGAAGGCACGAAGGTACGGTCATGTGAGGAGAATGGAGAAGATACCAAAAAAGATGCTGGATATTAACGTAAAATAGGGGGCAGGAAGCTAAGAATATAAAAATATTGGTGTTTAAAGGGAGTGCAGAAAAGTGTGGAGGAGAGAGGTGGTGGTGAGAAAGAATACTATATAGAGGATTATGTTTCGTAGAGATCCGGCCAGTGCCTAGGAAGTGTTCATATTGATGATGATGATGATTAAAAGCCTGTTAAATGGCATTAAGGATATTGTAAGATGTTATCAATGTTCCCCCCCCAAAAAAATATGTTGTATTTTCCAAATGGTTCCTTCTTAGTAAAATTGGACAGTATTAAACATCATCATATTAATATTATTACTATATATGTTATCTCGGAGAAGATTTATTGGAAGTCAAGCGATGGAAATACCAGTAATATTCAATCGAGTGATAAATTACAACCGAGAATGGAACCAGGAGTTTTTGGCTTTTAGTGCCAAAGCTCTACCATTGAGACATCAAAATTTGTCTTATACACACCAAGCCTCAGGCCCGTATGCAAGGAAGATGCTGAGCACGGCCAGAGTACAGGCAGAGTATGAGCCTCGTGCTAGTACGATCTATGACGCAATATCTTGAGTCTCGCCAGAGCCTGGTCCCGGGCTGGCTCAGGCTATACTCTGCCCGTACTCAGAGGATATTTCCACAATGCTCTGCTAGTGCTCAGCCTGTACTCTGGCCGCACTCAGCATTGTCCTTGAATACGAGCCTCAGTGGTAAAACAATGGCATTCAAAACCAAATATAATGGTTTCGGTACCTGTGCCTTGGTTTCTCTCTTTACTTTCTCATACAAAGAGAAAGTATTATAATCGGGAAAATGTTCGAGTTCATTATGAATAATATTTACGTTTTGTGTGACCTCGAAACAAACAAAAAAAAAATGTGTATTTTACAATACGGTCAGTATTTATGTCTGTCTCTCCCTGGGCATTGATCTGAAACGGTTTTATGGATTTTGGCCAACTTTGATATTTATCTGTTATATCAATATACTTCAGGATTTTATTTTCATATTAACCCTAGCCCTCAATTTAAGGATAGTTTTCCAACGAGTGATTTTTATTAATTTTAGATGTGAGGGTATTTTTATTTAGGTCCTTTTTATGAGCCACTGCAGGTAAATAACACTCATCCCAAAATAATTTTCCCCAGTAAAACTCTTGGTATACTTCTGCAAAATATTAAGTTACTGCATTTACATTTATGGGGCGTGATTGAGATGCAAGGAAAATTCAATGATCTTCTAGCGAGCGACGTGGTTTATGCCCAACTTCTGGGCGGAGGAGACAATGAAAGGTGAAAGGCTTTGGGATGGAGGCTGATGAGAAGAAGACTCAGCTGATTCCCAAACTTTTACTACAAATCTCCAGGGCGCCGACTAAAGTTGTTGTCATTAGTATCATGTACTACGCCATTAGAGTAGGACCTGCATAAGGGATTCAGAGGAACTGGGAGCAATCTGATTTTATAAGCGCCCACTTTCACAAAAAAAAATTACCTTAAGGTGGTAGTGTAAAGAACGAGAGTTAAGGGAAGTATTTTTACAGTTTTGATAGCAAAACCTTTTGACCATAATAAATTAAATATTGCTCCAGTAGAAACCTAAAGTCTAATTTTCCTCACATGATGATATCAACAGCTGTTAAATATATGTTATGAGTATAGTGGCATTTGATGAAGTATTTTCTAAATGAAGAGTGAAAGTTGTTATTGAATTCAAGGATACCCTTGACATATATTCAAGAAATGTTGAGGTCACCATGCCTAAATCAAGGTACTAATTATTTTACTAAATTAATACAACGTAACTAATAACACTGTGTCCCACGGGGTAAGCAAGAAACTGTGCATATAGCTCAAAAAACAACTCTGGACTTAATCCATCCTCACTAACATTCTCCACAATTCCCTACCATTGCATACTCCCTTAACTTCTAAAACATCCACACAGTGAGTCATACTTACTATTTTATTCTTAAAACTCTTAATGCTTCTCGTTTTTCACACAATCGTTTACAACATTTAACCATGTCTTACATGGCCAACCCCTTCTCTAAGCCACACACTCTTCAAGTATATATTTGATTCGTCCCTTGATCCACACTCATCCTCTCAACATGGCCAAACCAATGTAACACACTTCTTTCACATTGACTTATTGGATTCCCTTTCAAACCACAATCTTTAGCACCCATTCATTACTGTTTTTGTCCATACGAGTTTTTCCACATACATTTCTTAGCTATCTCATTGCAACCATATTCACCTTACTCTTGTGTTTATCCTGACAAATCCAAGCTTCACATACATACAACAATGTTGGTGCTAACACACTTTTATATACTGTCATTTTTGCTTCTTTCAATACTACTTCATTCTTTGCACCCACATCAACCATATTTTCTAAGCCAGCCAGAGGCGTAAACTTTGTGTTTTAACGCTGGTTACAGCTTTACACACAAAAACAAGTGCCAACAATTTTGACTTTATAAATCAACTTTGATTTTTTTTTCTTCACATTCTACTATGCTTTTGGGATATCCCCATTTTATTTAAACATTAATGAAGTGTGAGTAAGTAAGGTGACATTTAGAGGAAATTTACTCACATTTATGTGGAGGAAAAGCTTTAAACCATTTAGTAAAAAAAACACCATTTATAGACCCGGCCAGTATTCAAATCATGGCCTCCCCGTCATTGACAAATCGACTAGAAAAACTTGTCATTTGGTCCGTGTTCTCACTGATGCAGGTGAATAAACTAATTAGTTCATTTTTCTAACTACTTCCTTAATAAAAAATGTAAGAATACCATTGTGACTGAGATTTAGGTGTTTCAAGGAGGAGTTGTCAGAGATAATTTCCACCAAGTGCACCATACCCTCATCGCCAAGTTGGTTACGACTTAGGTTAAGTTTCTTCATTGTTCTTGAAATTGAGATCCCTACCTTCAAATATTCCAGACCAACAGACCCCAATCTGCAAAGAAGACAAATACAAATATTCATAGGCACTTCTAGCTCTAAAGAACAAGGAGGTCAAGGTTCAAATCTAATCTGGGTGTAAGCCCTACTAAGGGTAGTTTTCTCATTTTTGCTGGGTGCATTTCTTTTAAGGTATTCTCTGCTTTGAATGCATTTCTAAAAAAAAAAATGCTGGCCATGTGTGCTAGAAAAACAAATCAATATACACATTTTATTATTTTAGCTTTAATAACATAAAATATAGTAATTAAAACAATAATACTACCAAAAACCACTGCCTACCAAAATTTGGTTGGAAACATAAGATGATTTAAAAAATATATTCTAAAATAAGCTTACTTACCTTGAAGGTCATCCCTCACATTCATTTTCTGGTCAGACACTGTGGGGTTGTTTTTTACACTCTTCTTGCAAGTAAATTCAATTTCATTTTCTGTTTGTATTATCCTTATCGACCGCCTCTGTGATCTAATGGTCAGATTTCCTGGTTATAGATCAAGAGGTCTCGGGTTTGATCCCAGGTGCAGCAAGAATCTCTCTGTGAATCAGCGGGTCTAGAACGAGGGCTAACTCAGATTCATGAAGGAAAATGAGGAGCTTCTCGAATAAATAGGTAGTGGCTCCAATATATAAAATTGAGATTAATGACTGGAAGGTTCGTTGTGCTGACCACATGACACCCTCGATCCGTAAATGTGAGCACTAGTATCGCTAACGGTGGCGGCCGCTCGGTCGGTATAGCACAATCGTGGGCTGAAGCCATGAAGTATTTTTTTAATATTAATAACTTTCTCACCCATACTTTATAAAATAACTCAAGGAAATTATCAGTAAATTTCCAATGTCTCCTGATGCATTAAATTAAAATAAAAGCAATATGCAAATGCAATACACACTTCTAGAGTGGTTTCTCTAACCCTAATTCAGGTTAGATGGTGCATTTTCTAAATATTCGCCCTCCACAATCACATTCCCATGGAATACACACCAGTTGACTGATAACTCTTAATAATAGAGGAAACACAATTCATACTTGCATCCGGACAAGTTGAGCTCCACTAGATTCTGATTCTCCAAAAGAAGTTCTCCAAGAAAATAAGCCGCCATTTCGTCTATCATGATTTCCTCTAAATCTAATATTTTCACATTTTGATTTTGATAAAGTGCTTCAGCCATTGCGCGTATGCCCCTAGCAGTAACAGTGTGGTGCTGCAACAGTTTAAAAAAATGAAGATCTGAAAAGGTTTACATTTCAAAATTAGGGCTAGAATAAAACAATATGGCTAGAGGCAGTTTTCGATTGTTGAAATGTGCCTTTTTTTATACCAATCATCACCAGTCTCACCATATCTTCACTACTTGTTGGAGCTATAGGCATCTTTAAGGAATAAAAAACTCATTACACCCGTCCAGGATTTGAAAACTGACCTCTATGTCATCAACCTCCAGCAACTACTTTTTTTTTGTAATTAACTCAATATGACAGAGACCTATTTTAACTATAATCTAAAGTTCATTATAAAAGTCTTACTATTGTCCAACAGATGACACCACTAGCTCAATTTGAGTTTAAAATGGACTTCGCCCTTTTTCCCTTGTACCTTTCAAATATTATTTTAGGGTTGTGATAGACTACACTCAATAAGAAAATAAACAAAATATTCATTCAGTTTTGATTATATTTATGAGATTAAGTTTCTTTTAAATATTATTTATATATCATCAGTTACCTAGAGAACTCAAGGAGACAGGGGCAAAGCCATTTTGTGTGTCCACCCTTTCAAACAAAATCATTACCTTATTGTGTATTCTTTATTAGTTTTTATTAATATAATTTTTCAACTATAAAAATGAGGAAATGGATAAAGTTTCCTTGAATTATTAAGATTAATTATTGCTATCTTTACAACGCTAACTGCCTTTAAAAAAAACTGGGGCTGGAAAATCAATTAAAGAATAAAATATTTATTTTACATATGTGTTATAACTGGGTTTGAGGCCCCTGTGAATCTAAGGGTTGAGTCAAACTCACCCTCTTCCTCTGGGTGGCCATGTGTATTATCATAAAAATAAAACTTTATAGGATTAATCAGGAATCCAATGTTAACCAATAAAATCCAAAAAATATGTTTAAAGAAATAGGCTCAAGCTAATCTTTTGGAAGATTTAGTTAAAGTTTTTTATTTGAATCTCCCCATCTTCCAAACGTTAGCTCCACTCCCGGTGTTGAGCAATGGCTTATGTTTGTAAAATAATATCTCATTACCTGTTTAGGTGGCTGTGTGGTCTAAGGTGTCACTCTCACAATAAACTAGACTGCTGATGAAAGGGAGATCAAGGTTCGAATCCCAGTCAGGTGTACTGAGGGTGGTTTTCCCTAAATTGTTTTTCATTCTCCCTCCATGGAAATGCAGGTACACTTCCTCTAAATTCAACCTTCCTCCCCCCTGACTCATCAGCATAATTAGTATGTTAAGTGTATAAACTAAACAGGCATTAGGACATGTTGATAAAAAATTGGATTTACTACACAAACTTAAGTAATTATTGATAGTCGTTGAGAAATAGTAGCAAAGGTAAGTTTAAGGCGCTATACTTGTGCTTTAATTGTCACTATTCCTATTGATGATAGGGTAGCAGTGGCATAATTATAAGAGGGGATTTAAAACCAACCCCTCCAAATGTTATACATTATTTTTTTAATGTGTTTTTCCTTGCTAAAATTGACTTGGTTTAACGAATTTATCTTGAATTTGTTTTCAACTATCTTAGAAAATAAAATAATATTTGTGTGCCTATGGTAATTAATTGTATTTATGATCACTACCACCATATGGGGTGTCAATTTTTCTATCAGTTTTATAACTCATGCCACGAAATTTGGTGGCATTGAGACTTACACTGATATAAATACAAAGATAAAGACAGTAACGCAAGACATGGGGAAGAATAGAACTTTTGACAGCTAGTGAGTGACCATTG
>CABEEJ010001099.1:0-133774 GCA_901482245.1 Timema douglasi | reverse complement strand
CTTGAAGATGTCTTAAGATAGGGATGAGGGGAATGCAAAAAAAAAAAAAAAAAAATGTTACTAACATTTATTACTGAATATTTAATGTAGCACATTTTGACCAAAATTCCATTCAAAATTAGTTGTTTTTTCGCATGAACACCTTACCCTCCCAAGAATATATCCAAACTGTACAACTGTGAGGTACTTTCAACACCAAACTAAATGAAGGGTTTTTTCCCTTCTCAAACAATGCACTGGGAGTGCATTTTCTTTAAAATATTCACACAACCACCCCAATGAATTGTCATTGAACATTGTGTAAAAAAAGAAAAAATGAACAATTTTTTAATACACAATTTTTGTCAAAAAAAAATTTATTCTCACCGGTGGACATGTAGTCTAGATGGCAAACTTATCGAATCTTACCTTGTTTGCCAGTGACAAGGATGTTAGGCTTCAAATCCTGATCGAGTTTACTGAGGATGTTTTTTCCTAAATTATTTTCCTCACTCTCTCAACACTAGTATTCAGGCTTTTTCGTCCGCGTACCCTCTAGATATAATATAATCTTTTTACTTTGTAATCCCAAATATTTTGGAGCATATTGCAATCTATCCATATTAAATAATCGTAACCATCATCATACAGTTTCCTCCCATTGGTAGGGTCTATCTCATACATAAGCCTCTCAATTTACTCCTGGTCTCCCATTTCTTTTCTTCCCCCACGCCGACCTAATACTCTCCTCTACACACTCCCTTCAGCCACCTATCCATAGACTTCCTCTTGCCCACCATTTTCTGAGCGTCCTCCTGTATTCCATTCTCTTCACATGTCCATACCACCTCAACCTCCCCTTCTATATCATATCCTGCAGGAGTTCCTCCCTTCACTCTCTCTCTCTCTCTCTCAACCTGTCCATCCTTGTTACTCTAAGCCAACTACTCAGAAATTTCATCTTGCATGTCTGTATCCTGCTCTTATACTTTTCCTTTATTACCTAGTTTTCTGATACATACTGTAATATTAGAAAATAGTACGCCCTGTACAGTCGTCCTTTGTACTTGTGTGGCACATCTCTACTCTAAACCAGGCTTCTGACAATTTTGTAAAACACCTATACTTGCCTCCCTGTTACCCCAATTTCTCTCTTGTTTTCTCCTACCACACTTTCCAGGTAGCTACTTGAAACATTCCACTTTCTTCAGTTGTTTTCATCCTAATGTTACTCCCTTCATGTGCCTCTTTTACTTCCCTGTGAAATTACCAATTCTCTCTTCTTTACATTGAAATTCATTCCATAGCGTCCTACCACCTCATTCCACACATCCTACTGTTCCTGCACGCCTATTTCCTCGTTTCTGCACACCATAAGGTCGTCTACAAACACCATTGCTTTCATGTTTTCTTCCCCTACTCTTCTTACCACCTCTTTCATTATTATGTCCATCACTACCATGCCATTCCTAAGCTTAAACCATTATGTCCTCTCCCCTACCACTTTCAAAGAGCTTACGCTTCTCTCATATATTTCTCCCCCGCCCTCCCACCCCCTGCCCCACACACTATTTCATAATTAACGCCCATATTTTTTAATGCTTCCCAAACCTTATTTCTGCACACACTGTCATAAGCTTTTCCATGTCCAGAAAAACCATCAGCAGATCCTGTCCGAACTCATGGTGGTGTTCACGCAACTGCCTTGCAGCAAATATTAGGTCTACAGTAGACCTGCCTGGTCTGAAGACATACTGTTCCTTACACTACTCATCTGACTTTCCTCTCCAGCACTTTCTCATAGATCTTTGCAGAATGGCAGTGTCACTCCCCAATAATTACCACAATTCTTTTTCTCCTCCTTTTTAAATAGAGGGACATTCCCTTCTTCCAGTCTTCCACACCATCTTTATTAATTAGTACACTTGCGAAATTCCTACTACTTTTGCTGCCCTCACCATCTCAACACTAACTTTATCTACTCCTGATGTCTTCCCACCCATTATTTTCCTAGTGCCTCTTCAACACCCTTCCAAGTTATATCATTCCCCTTCCTCTTCCTCCCCGCTGTTCCCCTTTGCATTTAACAACTTCTCAAAATGCTCCTTCCACATCTCCTTAAGTTCCTCTTTCTATCCAGTTTATTTCCATTCTTTTACACCTTTCCAACACTCTCTCTTACCTGTTCCTTCTTTTACTCGTGACCATATTCAATAATTTATTTCTAAAATAAATTACATCCAAAATAATCTATTAATAATTAGTTTTAAATGAGAAATGTATACATGTGTGTGTGTGTATATATATATATATATATGTATTAAATTTATGTACCCTCTAAGATATATTTGGGCAGCCCCAGTTGTAGGGATACCCCAGTTTAAATACCACTGGTCTAAGGTTTCACTCTCACAATAGACTAGACTGCGGATGATGGTGAGATTAGAGGTTTGATCCCGTTTGGGTGTAATGAGGGTGGTTTTTTCTAAATGGTTTTCCACTTTCCTGCCACACAAATGCAAGTATACTTCCTCTAAATTCAACCTTCCTAATCCTTAACACATTATAGCAATTAGTATAAAAGTGTACAACCTAAACGGGTAATAAGATGTGCCACTAAAAGAATTAATGTGTTTCAATTTTCAAAAATGATCTGATGAAATAGAATCTTTACTCACCTTAAGTACAACAGCATCTTTAGTAAGACTCTCAATAAACTTGCTGACTGGGGCAGTATTAAGGGCTTTACATGTTTCTTTGTACATTTTAACTCCCAACTCATCATATTCTGGTTCATAATCTGTTGGTATATTTTAACAAGAATAATCTTTTGAACTATCATTAGATACAATCGTTATTAAATAAATTTGTTCTCAAACTTAATTTTGCCAGACTTAGCATGCCTCAACTAAATACAAGACACCAACATAAAGTCGAATGCAATGGCCCAGTTTTGCATATGAAACTGGCCTCTTCCATTCTGGTCTAGGTAGGTGTCGTCCTGTATTTAGTCAAGCCAGAATTGTGGTGTGCTAAGCCTGATAATGAAACTGGTCCCATGTCTTAAACTAGTGAAATTTTAATGTTAAAAGAAAGCACTTTGAGTGTTTTGCTCTTTTTCAATAATATGTTAGATAAGATTCATTACAGTAGGGCCCTCATATCTGCTGATTCAGTATCCGCAGTTTATCGCTGCCCAATTTTATTTACTTTTAATTCAAGAGAAAAAATGTTTTTAAGTCACAATGCCTACACCATCACCTCCTTTCATCTCATCATGGGCACTGTGCTTATCATATAACTGTAATCATCATTATCATATGAACATTGCAACAAGAAGAATGGAGAATAGTAAGTACACTGTAGTGTACAGTACACATTATTACTTTATTTAATTTTGGTAATGTCTTACTGTAAATAATTAATTTAGAAATAATTGAACTTTATCATATTTATGTATCTTACATGAATATCATGTTATTTTTCTTATATAATAGTGTGGTATTATCTGCAGTTATGTGAAACCATGGTAGATCTAGGAACATATTACCCGTAGATATGTAGGCTCTATTGTACTTGAAGGGATTTTTTTTATAGAAAAATTAGCTATTTTCACATACACGACCATCATTATAATCTGGTTTAATGACTTTAAATATTTGATATATTTTTACTTCCTACGACCAATTCGTCAATTTTCTTTAAATCTGCCATCATATGTGAGCAAATTATTACTATCTTGGCATGAACCCACATTGGTGGTCACACAGTTCATAGCATCGGTCTCACAGAAGTTTTTAGTGCTGGTGACAGGTAGGTCAAGGTTCAAATCCCAGCCAGAGTGAATCTACCACCTCCTCTCCAGGCTAATATCACCCTATTTCTTACCCCTAGATTAAACTATTCAATCGGAATTGTGCTGACACATAAAATAAAAAATATTAACATCAAAATATTTTTTTAACACTAATGTTTATGCATCATGAGCCTCAAGTCATGTTCCATTAGCTAAATGTGGTAACACAACCATATAAAACAACAGGGCCACAAGTGACCAACCTATACAATATTATTAATATAACATTGAAATTATAATAGACTTAACAAACACACCAAAATTTGCCACTTTTTGCGATAGAGACTAGAAATATCAGCTCTTAATAACCATTTTATTGTATTAAATTAAACACTAAAATGAAGATGGAAGGGCAAGGCCAAAACACCAGAAAATTGTAGGTCTCAAAGTTCACAAACAAAAACCCATCATCATCAACAACTGTTTCCCGCCTGTGGCCGGGTCAGTTTAGTAAAATGCCTCCATATTCCTCTATCCTTCCTCCTTTAATTTCTTATATTTTTCTCCTCTCACTTGAACGCTTTCTGTTATCTGCTCCTCCCATATCTTTATTGGCCTCCCTTGTGGTTTTTTTCCTAAAGACTTAATTTCCAACATAAAAGAAAGTAAAAACCCAACAAAATACATACAATTTCCAGAGTATTTCAGTCCCCTTCTTCAATAGAAGAGATTAAAACACAAACTGGATCAAGACAGTGTGGCTAGACGTAGATCAAAACACTTTCACTATTATTTATATTACCAACATCTTTGTTTTTTCTTCCATTTCTTGTACACCTCTCACTGTTTTCTGTCTTTTCCCTTTCCTCTGTACGTTTTGTGTATCCCTACGGTCCTGGCGACTTGCTATGTGCGATGGGGTGGGTTTTTTGAAAAAATTTTCCACTCCAAACCCATTGAAAGCAATTATCAGCCCGCAAGGGCGGCAATACCTTTCATGTTGTGATTGTTAGTATCCCTATGTCATGTTCGAGAGCCCTTCGGGTCTGGTGTTAATGTTTAACAGTCTCTATGTGTTTCCCCATGTTTTTATTCATGTTTAAAAGAAATAATAAAACCTATCAAACAAACATAGTTTGGTGAATGTGTAGTCCTTACCCTTTACTTCTTTTCAATGTTTAATGCAATATAGTCATTTGAAACCATTTTCTCTTTGTTTGCATATCAAAAACACTTTTTCTCCTCTTTTATATTCAATTCTAATAAATGTGTTTTTAATTGTGCACTTTAGAGTTGTACAGTTTTCTGATGTGTGTAGCCTTGCCCTTCTATTCTTTTTTCAATTTTTAATTTAATTTAGCCGTTTTGTGCCATTTTTCCTTTGTTTACATACCATTTTAATGTTTATAATTAATAGTGAAGCAATACGTTTCTTGGCCTACTTTCTACTAATGTAAATAGCCCAGGTTTCAGTGAAAAGCGAAGTGACGCCTGAAATATAGCTAAATTCTTAAAGAGTATAGGTCCAAATTATGGCGGTAATTAAAGCATTATGAAATATGTAACAATTTTATGCCCCACTTTGTTTAGATGTGTCATGATTCTTCTTTAGGTTCTCATAATTATATTTTATCTACACAAGCTACTCATTTTCTTGATATTTTGGATGATTATGTAAAATATAATTGTTTATTGTTACACATATTATAATTCACCACTTTTTTACTAGCGAAAAACATTGAATTTTACAAGCCACTAACTGAATTCTGCCCAAATAAATGTTTGCGCATCCTTACAATATTTATATAGCAATTAAAACACATCTTGCTAGTTTTATATTTCCTAGGACAAACAAAACTTGTCTACATTACTTCACAGTTCCCGACCAAATCTTTAATACATCTTAGTACTTTAATATTTCTCGAGCAAGTGTTGTTGAAGTCTCATAGTTATTTGTGTGAGCCCCTATTTTAAGAAGTCTCTACATCAAAACTAACCCTTTATATTCTTTTATAAAGGACTTATATCATAACTGTCTCCATCGTGTGGCAGGTCAGTTAGTAAAATGCCTCCTCTTCCTCTATCCTCTCACTTGCAGACGTTCTGCTTTCCATTCCTCTCATCTCTTTCCTAGCCTCCCTTGCATTATTTTTCTGACTTACTTAATCTCCATCATTCTCTTTGTTATCCTCATTACATGCCCATATGTCTTGCTTTCTCTATCATTTCATATACTCCCTATTATATAATTCAGGACGTACTAAACACGTGAAAAACAAAGAGGGAAGAGTTTATTACTAAACTGCAAGTTTTCATGGAGCTGATTTATATGAAAGTCATAACAGAACTTTAAATAAATCTGAATATTATATTTTAAAGGATTGATATAAATGGGAGTGGAAAAACTACATCATTATGGAATATATACCAAAGCATTGATAAGTATGTGAATATATAAGTTATAATTTCACATTGATTAAATGAGTGTATCTACCATTAATTGATTGGTGCCAATGTTAAATAGACACAGCAATGATTGGTCCTCACACATAATGTCCGCTTCAATCTCTTTCATTTAGTTTACTTGTTGCGCACATGGCTATTTTCAAATTTATATTGATGGGGTGAAGATAAGGGTGGAATTTTATAGGGAACGTACCCACATTTCTGTGAGAGGGAGTGGAAAATCAAAGCCACAAAAACACCTGGCTGGATATCAAAACCAGATCTCACTTTCACCTTTAAGCCAGACCAGAAGAGTTGAAACTTCAGCCTGTGTGTTCATCGATGTGAAGATCTCTCACAATGATACTGAATTTGGAGAGAGATAAGTCTTATTGCTAGAGAGCTCAAAACAATTTATTTTTTAATTTCCTTGGCCAAAATAGTATTATTAGTAGTAACTTACCAATGATTTTAATGAAAGAAACAAAAATCCCTGGATCTGTGACCACTGGCAGCCCTGTCTCTTCTTCAACTGCTTCCTCTTTCTTTTCAATTTGCTGATATAAAAATAATATGTTTCAAGATGCAATATTACATAAGTATCTAATTTAGTTTAGGGTTGGGCCAACCAACCTTTTTCCCGATCAAGCCGATGTTGATCATTTGGTTTAATTCCTTTCATCACAAAGGTAGCATGCAAAACTAAACACCTTTATAAATATAAACAATTTTTTGTTTGTTAATTTCTTAATGAATGTATTTTGTTACATTTCGAAGAATGTATATGAAAAGTGGATAGAAACTTAGAAAAGGGGACAAACAAAATGACTTTTACAACAAAAAGACGTATACAGTTCACAATTTACATTGCTGCCACTGGACATAGGTAATGGCTGCCTCTTGAAGAAAATTGATCGAGATTGCCCAATCCCCTGACCTGGATTTTAATTTTTTGGAAGTCACTAGGAGGAAGTGTGAAATGCACAATGCAGTTTTTTTAATCATTTTCCTTGTTTCTTGCTTTTGTTTTTTTTCAATTTCCTTTTTTAAGAAGTTGTGTTCCGCATTTCACACTCCCTCCTGATGCGTTTTAGTAGAATGAAACCTAGGTCAGGGGATTGGGCGGTAGCGATAGATTTTCTTCTTCTTTGGCCGGTGGCAGCAATATAAAGTGTGAAAGTGTTATTTTCATTGTAGAAGCCATATTGTGTTTGTTCTCTTTTATGTTTTTTATCCACTGTACCTGTACATTCTTCTAAATTTTCAATAACTCGAGAACTTTTGGCCACAAAACTATTAAATAATTTAACTTCAGAGAGATTTTATGTATTAATGAATGAATAAAATATGTAATTATGTTTGTCTTAAACAGATTTAATTGTTCTACAAAAGATATCAAACTAGCTTGAAGTTTTAATATGCCCATCCCCTCCCCAATGAATGTCAAAATTACTCTATTTTACCTTAAAATACGTAGACAAAAAATAATAAAGCCTAAATTGTTGTGGATTCACATGAAAGCTAAATAAAAATATGTACAAATTTAAGTACTGCATTTAATACAATATAGTTGAAATGGAAACAAAAATCATAAATGTGTAAGGAAGTTAACTTTTAAATGGTATATATTATACTCTCTTAAAAGTTGTATTTGAGATTTTAACTAAAATTTAAGAGTTAAGATTCTTATTCATCCACCTCCATTAAAACTATTTAGTTAATCCAACTTATAAGGATGGGACTTCAGTACTCTCCCCAGGGGACTTTTGACCAGCCCACCAGCTCATTTTACTGAACACCTGGTTAAAATCAATGTTTGTTGCACATATCATCAAATATTTCAAATATTCCACCACCCTCATCCAGCCGCTTAGTAATAAAAATAAAACTGGAAAACATTTCTAGAGAAAACACTATTTACTTTTAAGGGAAAAAATCTCCATGTTTAGTGATGAAGGGGGAAGGTAATTTACCAATTTAATATAAGTGCACTTTCGTTAGCATGGAGAGAGGAAACACCAACGATAGGTTGCAAGTAAAACTATTATCAGTGCAGCCAAACAAGATTCAAACTTCAATCCTGCACTCCTTCCCAATAACAGGTCAATTCCTCCATAGTGAACAAAACAGCTTAGACCACTAGACGACTAAATACATTTTTGGATCTAAAAGATGAGATTTTAAATTGTAGCGCATTGCCAGCCCATACTTACAGAAGAATCAATTTCAGTGGTATCTGGATGTAGAATATGGCAGAGAACTTGTTTATTTTCTATGCTACTAAAACTTTCAAGCTCTTTAGCGATTTTAGTTTTTCCCTGTGCTACTGCTGTAAGTGTGTCCGTTGTTTCACGCACGGTATCAGTATTAATTCTTGTAATTCCTATGGTCGCATCACTATCCATTTCTTTACCAGAAGCTTTCCCTTCATCTTCAATAGAATTTAGATGACCTTCTTGTGAGATTAATCCAGATACTAAATTTTCTACAAGGTCTTTGCGCCCAGACACATCCATTGTTTTTTTATGGATTCAATTTCAAAGAATAAATTTTGAATTGAAATTTCCAAATGCATAAGCCACAAAAGTAATCAAAATGAAAAATGTTTCTATAGTAATTGCAAGTTATATTGTTGGCTTGAATAACTACTTTGATAATGGAAATAAGTTGCACAAATTACAGTATTGGCCCGAATATGATACTGCCTTGCACATAACCCAAAGATAATATTTTGAAGGCATGAAAAATGAATAGGTCTCAAATATACAAGGTAAAAACTTAAAAAATTTGATGAAGTTTCATTAGGCCCTCTGAATGATTTTTTTTCTGTGAAAAATGTTTGGCTGTGCATTTTTTAGGAGAAAAACCTCATACACTATATTTGGGCCAATACGATATTTACTCGATATTTCAATTAAGATACCCATAACTTTTACCAAGGATATGTGAATGGTCAAGTTGCTAAAAAGAAGTTTCCGTATTATTATTCCACAATAACCCTAAAATATTTTAGATTTTTCGATGGCTAAAATAAGACCAAAGGAATCTTAAAAGTCTAAGATATTTTTAGGTTTAAAACAAGTTTATATGTGAGATAAGGAATATGTGTGTCATGCAAATAATGTAATTTATAAAAATGTTTCTAGCTTTTGTTATTTATACCTTTATAAATTAAAAATACATAGATCATTCGGATCAAAAATTGAAAACATTCCCATTTATATTACTTCTTTATTAATTACTTTAATGTTTGATGAAACAAAATTCAGACAATGTTAATAATTTCACTTTACCTGAAATGCCCATTGCATTAATACAATATATAATGCAAAGAAAATTAAAGCGCAAATGGTATGGGGCATCAATATTATAGTAAACAACTTTAGTTAAGAGCTAGTAGTGTATAACGATAATCATTACACCCTTAACCGATGAATGCCAACCTCATTGGTTCAAAAATTTACAAATTTTGATTAAAAAAACGCAGCTAAACAAGAATCTACACCAAAAAAAACCTTCAGAGGAATTACATTTATACACTATGATGTCACCTTGCACATTTCTCCCTATGACCCCCCTCCCTCCCCTTCCTAACAGTAATTAAGAAGGTTTAATCATCATATAAAATCTTTCTGGTTTGTTTCAAATGTACATTTTATAGAACACCCTTGCAAAATTTCCCTTACCAACACATGTCACAATAATGTCCACATCTATACAACCAGAAATTGATTTCTTAAACTATTTTAAACGCAAAATAAAAAGTACTTACAAAAAAAAAAGTTATACATAACCTAATTTTAATGTTACTACTGCTCTCTTTTTGAACTAAATCACTGTTCGTCTGATCTCTCCTTTGGACGACGTTCTCACTTTTCATTAAGTTCACACACAGCACACAAATAACAAGCTATTTTACAACAGGCCCCAAAAGTTGGTCAGACTGAAACATTCCCATCTTAAATTATATTAACAGTCAAAAATGAGGCAATTGCTAATTAAATATAGTATATATGTATCCATTATTACACAGAACAAGATTAATGAGTTATATTTAAATACATAACCTTACATGACAATACAAATCTCCCGTGTAGTGTTTTTTTTTTAAATATATTCTACCCCACATTCAGATTTAACAAATTGCAGACGAAACTTTGTCCATAACAACAAAATCAAAACACTAGCAGGCAGCAACTGGCGCAAAAACCCCCAGTTAGGGGCTAAGATTCCCTACTCCTCCCTCCTCAAGGACCCAGTCTTACCAACTTTCGAAAAAAAAATTTACAAGGACAGCAAATAATAATTAAACATTAATAATAATAATGTAAAACAACAGGTGAAAGAAATAGAGTAGGTAGAATTTCATAAAAGAGGAGGAGTGGGAGTGGTTAATTCCTAAACAACAGGACTAGAAAGAAATACAAGGCGTGACGTTAGTGAGGGGGTGGAGGCTCAGTGGATTGATTTCTGCCTTCTACAGGGCGTACAGGCTTTCTACGGGTAGGCCCCGGTGAACCAGAACCGGCCCCACCCCTCACAGCTCCCCCGCGACCAGGATAACCAACTACCTCTCGTATGGTGCCTGTGCCTGTAACCACTCTCACAAGAGGTGGAGGTCCCTGAACTTGTTGTTGGGGTGTTATGCTTGGGCGGACATGGGGCGCAGGCTGCGGCCTTGTGGCACCACCATTCAGGGAACCTCTAGATGCTGCCCGCTTAGGAGCGCTGTTAGCTTTCTGCTGTGGGGTTGGAGCTTGGGTCAAGGGCAGGCTTGGAGTCGATGTTGAGGAGGGAGAAGAGCGTGGCGAAACTCCGGCCCCACTAGGAGCCCTGTCTGCTGTCGTATCAAGTAGTAGCATTGCTGTTCCTTCCATCAGGGTGGCCAATACAAGCTCTTGAACAAAGAGACTTCTATCGGCTCTCTCCTGCTCCGCAGTCTGTAGCTCAGAGTCTGTGAGGGTGGCATCCATGCAGCGCGACAGCAGGAACTGTGAGCCGCTAGAAGACCCTTGGTTGTTTGACCCACCCTCTGTGGGTATTGAAGAGTGGGAGTTAGATGCTGCAGAGTTGGAACTACCAGCGGCACCCCCACCTGTTGAGTTAGCTGATGAAATAGTTTGCGTCTGTCGGCGAGGGAGCCTCTCTAGTTGCTGGCGAGCTGCCTGTAATGACATTTATTCAAACATGTATAATTAATTATGTTTAAAAATGACAAAAAAATTATCCCTATTACATTTTTATGAATAAGAAAATAAAATTATAAATTTGGAAAGGAAAAAAACATATTTCAATTTTATATTTCTCATAGTTTACCCAAATTTTATTTAATGAAATTTTAAAATACATGATCATAACTAAAATATTCCTAATAATGTTCATATTTATTTAGTAGGAAGTAAAGATGAGTATAATAAATAAGGTATTTATAAGATTGTGACATGTCATAGAATAAAATTTAAGTCTAATATCAAATAAGGGGAAGGGAATAAAATAATAACAGAGAAGATATAATTTTATAACTAGAATACATCTCAATCCTTCGCTAAGAGTAACTTTCAGAGTTGTTGAGTTTGTACACCAAGCCTTCAACTCCCGACTCCTCCATTTTTCTACTGTAAAACTCCAGCTTTGACTTTTTCATAAATGGCTAAAATAATTATTGAAAAAGGGGAACAGGAAGAAGAAAGTTTACTAAGTCAATGACTATAGTAATCAAATCAACACCTTAGGGAGTCAGTAAAGTGTCTGTCAATTAACCTGTTTAAAACCAGCGTTGATAAACAATGCAATAAATACTTTACCAAACTTAACATATTTAAATAACAAAAAGCATTTACAATTTCATACCGCCTACAAAAAATATCTTTTTAACAATCTTTGTTTTAATTTTTAAGTTTTGAACATTAACTTTTATAAGCAGTAAATATTGAATTGGAATAAATTTTGGGATAAGATAAATTTCTGGTGAGAGCTTATATAAGGTGCCTGCACAAATGCATACAGAGGAATGGAATTGGAACAAAAGAAGTGATCATGTGCGATTATTACACAGGGTTCCTACACAAAATATGAAAATTTTTCCAGGACATTTCAAAGACTTTTAAAGGATTTTCTACAATTTATCCAGGACAAGTGTCTAAAATAATCATAGCAAAATAAACATCATTACATTTTTTAATATATAATGTAGGCTCCCAACTCCCCCTACACTTGCGTCTCTTAATGTCTATTATTTTTTAATGTATTCCATGACACAAGTTATTCAAATAATTAAAACTTAACATTAACTACCTTGTAAATAATTATTAGTGAAATGTGGTTTCCCTCTTTCACAGTAATGAATTAGCGGCAGAGGTTGGATGTTGTGTCTGTTCTAGATATAAGTTGATTTATAAGTTGTATGCAGATATAATCATTTGGTTTAGAAAATGCACGTTAAATACCCTTATGCTCACTGTTCATATTATGGGAATAAAAGGAATAAGTGCCTAATGGCTTGGAAATGTATAATAAGACAGTGTAGAAACATTGTACAATAATGTAAAGTAAGTGATAGTGAAGGAAGCCAACCTGAAAGGATAGTTAGGTTAGGTCTAGATAGGAACAAACACAGTGACTGCTCTCTTAATTTATTCTCTTCTTAAGCTATTACACTATATTTCACTTCACACATTGTTTTAAATATTTGGAGATATTCCTTTATCATTATAAGAGACAAGAAACAAGCAACAACAGTATCTAAGTGACCATGATCAACCTATAGCCATGCTGCCATAGTGAATGGTCCAGTCTGTTTTAATCTCTTCTGAAGAAGGAGACTGATGTACCCCAAAAATTACATAATTTTGTGTTTTAATTGTGAACTTTGAGGCCTACAGTTTTCAAGTAAGTGTGTAAACCTTGTCCTTTTTATTATTATAATTTATTTTATTTTTATCATCATTATCAATATTATTTTTAGCAATGCGTCTTACTACCCTTCCAAGTTATATGCACTTATGCTAATGTGTAATGGTAGGGTGATTGTGAGATTAAATGGAGGACTAACGTTGGATCCGAGCTATGGTGGAGGCCTGGCATTCCACACATTCACAAGTTATGATTAATACACGTCTTGTCAGAGGTGAAGGAAGGGTTTGGTAATCAGATAAAGCCGTGCCGGACCCCCAGCACAGAAGTCCAACACCTTACCTCTAGACCGCCAGGTCACCCTACCATTCTATCCTCCTTTCAATACTTATTATATTTGGATAATAAACATATAAAAGCGAACAATATTTTGTAGAAGAGTGTAGTAGGAATTATTTTTTCTGGCAATTCCAGGCAAAAGATGGCAAAGAATGATAATGTCTGCTACTTAATAAAAAATACATATATTTTTTATAAAGTTAGTTATCATCAAAATCAAACTAAATTACTAATATTTGCATATAAAAGGCCAAGTAGTCAATATTGCGAAAAGACCCAAAACAGTAAATCCCCTTATAATGTTGTGTTATGCTTTTGAGAAACGCAACTTTATAGAAAACACCTTTATAAAAGTTATTATTTCCCATAAGAATCAATGTTATGTGTGGGAGTTAGGTTTCAAGTCCCCCCAAAATAGTTACAAACACATGTAGTATCATATCACAGAAACAGCTCAGGACAGGAATACATTTAATTTTGAAACGTGGATGCGACTGGCTCACCACTTGTGAGCTCCTCCTCCTCATGTGTAACCATGGCAGCCACAGGTTGAAAGAATGAATGGATAGTTGGTTGCTTAGCGGCACATTTTTCTCTTTGTAAATTTCCTGGCAACATGTAAGGCCCTCCATGATAGTCCTGTGCTCTCTCGCGCTGCATTCTAGATCAGGGTTTTCATCGGCCAATATCTGAAGTCCTTCGTAAAGGTGATGAAATGCAGTAGCGCTCTTCATAGTAAATGTGTGTGAAGTCTTATCCTCTTCGCTGTTAGATTAAGGGCATGGATTTTGGGCCAGTTTTTGTAGCTCCTCGTTACCGAGTTTCTCAATCTCAGCGTCCACCACCTCTTCTATGTCTTCCGTTTTCAGAATCTGGAAGACTGCTTCACGAGCAATGTTGAGGAGGTTTGTGTTTGCACTTGGCACAATATTTTCAAATCTTTTAAAATCTGTGAAGTATTCAGGCCATATATTTCACCACACCGCATTGAGGCATGTATGGGAAATTTCTTGCCAAGCCATGGATATGTTGTTGATGGTGTTAAAGAGAGTGTAGTTCCACCAATACTCCTTGATGCTGGTCTTGTCTTGACTATCTGTAGTTGTGACAAGTTGCTCAAACGTACGCCACAAGTAGTACCGCTTGAGAGGGAGGAAAACAATCTTCACATGCCTGTCCAAGTCAGGAATGTCATGAGAATGTGAGGGAGAATTATCTATAAGGAGGAAAGATCTGAAATATAAATTCTCCTTCGCACATTCCCTCTTCGCTGCGGGTATTGTGTAGACTTTCAAACACTCACAGAACATGGCACCAGTTATCCACGCCTTTTTATTGGCTTTGTAAATAACAGGAAGGTGCTCCTTTGTTTTTCCTTTCAAAGCCCATGGATTCTGGCAATCAGGAGTGGCTTCATCATGTTGTCAGTTACCAGATGCATTCCCACCTAGCAACAGCGTGATATGGCCTTTCTCAGCTTTAAAACCGGGTGCTGTCTTTTCTTCCTGTGAAATGTAAGTTCTGGCAGGCATACATTTCTAAAACGGTCCAGTCTCGTCAACATTAAAAACTTGATTTGATGAGTATCTGCCCTCTTCAATGATGTTTTCAAGTTTGACAACAAAGGCTTCTGCCGAAATGTTGTTAGAACTTACGGCTTCATCAGTCTCTTTAATAATATGAAAATTGTACTGGTACTTAAAACCATCAAGCCACCCTCGGCTGGCACTGAAAGGTTCTTCTTTAGAACCTTCACCGTCCTTGGGCTTTAACACATCATGATATATTGATTTAGCTTTACTTTGAACAATGGCTTAAGTAAATGGGGCACTACGTTGATTATAAGATTCAATCCACAACGATAGCATTTTAAATGTGTTGTTACATGCAAATTTAAAATGTATTACATATAAAAAATGCAAAATAAAAGAAAAATCCACATAAGACCCACATGAACTAAAGATATAAAAACCACGAAGAAAGCTAAACACAAGTTTGTATGCTTGAACAAAACTGATCAACTTGCACCATCTTAAATGTTGCCAACTCAGTCATGTTGAGAATTTCTAAATCCTGTTCAAAAAGGCTCCATTTTCAAGTGAAATATTCCAAATTTAAAGTAAATAAACAAAATATATATTTCGTGTAAAAATACCTATTATTATTATTAATGGGTGGCGGCTTGTTTAGAGGCAGGGGGGAGAGAAATCTCTGACATGACCTGCATGGCTCATAGTCCTATTTGGCCCACACAAACAAGAACCAAGCGGTTGACACTTGGTGTGTGTTCAGCTAAAAAATAACATTGTACCCATTAGCGGACGTTATGTATAAAAAAGGGTCACAAACTATTAACAGGTGTTTGTCCACCTTTTATATGTTTCTATCCACCTTTCCTGTACCTTCTTCCAAATATAAAACTATTAACAATGTAACCAAACCACATTCTATAGCAGGACTTACGGTATTGTTTTATTTTGAGTGTTTAAACGTGTAAAATACATTTTAAAATGTTACAATTAACTTTAAAACTATTTTGATAATAATTTTAATGTGCTGGGTAAAAGCTTTAAAAGCACGTCTTGGGAAATTTCAGTGTCTCTAGTTATGATTAAATAAAAACCAAACCTTACAAAAATATGTCAAGATATTTAAGTGAAACATGAGAAGAGGAGTCAAAATTAGGGATGGGCCCTCGAATATATAAAACAAATACTTTCTTTCGATATTTCAAGTGAAATTTGCTATAGAGCTCTAATAATACTTATCTGTGGTTTAAAACCAATTTTAATTATTGTAGCACTAACTTGACAACCAGGCCCCAGACCAGCAATTTAAAACTTGATTGAATGTATGAATGTTATAATGAATGGATTGTAAGAAAGAATGTTGACAATTAGTTACTATTTGTATTTTCTATTATATTATATTTAAATTTCCTCTTATGTTCATAATTTTTTCCAAGATTTAAATTTGGGATTTGAAGGTAAATCGGAGATTCAAATTTGTAAATAGTAAATTCAACCCAACTCTTGCCAAAGCAAGGAAAAGGTTTTCTTTACTTTTAACTATCTACAGAGGTGGTTTGTTGGTTTGAACTAGAGAATTATATCAAAGGGTAAGAATTTATCCTAACCAGAAAACAACATGGATTTTTCTTTAGTGGTTCACAGTTTAATTTTCTTTCTATTACATATAAATATGATTGGGCCAATAAAGTATTTTATCGATTACTTGTTATCGATTATACCAGTCACTGATGCCGAGCTTTTGTTTTATTTTATTTAAAATACAATATTGCAAAGATCATATTATGTGATAATGATACACAATATAATATTTTTTCAAACACAAAACAAAGTTAGCAAAAAATATATATAATACAATAATAATACAAATATTTGTCAAGGGATAATTTCATTTTACTAAGAATTTAATTAACAAAAAATTGTTTATATTCAAAAATGCATGTGTTGTTTTGTATATTACCTTTGTAATATTGTAAAGAAAATAAACAAAATGTTTGGCAAGATAAGCAACAGCCCTCAGACCTAATAAAGGATACCCCTTAGGTTGGATTTATATTAATGCTAGTGTGAAATATCAAATAGCGGTACTAACATTTACCTGCTGCCTCTCAAGCTGAAGTTGCATCTGTAATTGTTGCAGCTGAGAGGGCGTAGAGCCCTGGCCAGCCGCTGAGCGGCGGACGCCAGAGAGTTGGGACAGCAGTTCTGCTATGGGGTCAACACTGTCTCGGCTCGACGGGGACAAGGAAGACAGTCCGCCAGAAGAACTGAAATGTAATCTTCAAATTTTATCCAAAATTGAATTACATATTTTATTCAACAAATAATACTATTACAAATCTTAACCTAAATTTTGCGGTGTACAAATATTAAAATAAAATGTGTATTAAAACGTGTTATTTCATAATGGATTGGAAATGTTGAGTGAGACAATGTAGAAGCACTAAACAGTAATGTGGAGTAAGTGATAGTGAAAGAAGCCAAGCTGAAATGATAGTATAATTAGGTTAGGTCTAGATAGGAAAAAAACACACCTATCTTTTTCATTTAAAGAGCTTCCTTCATTATCACTTACTCTAAATTATTGCACAGTGTTTCTACACTGTCTTATTATAAAATATTATGCATGAAATTGTTATATTGGCTTGTGTGCCATATGAAATGAGATTTGTTATGTTGGCAAATTGGCAGCACTGTTGATTGGATGAGTGTGATGTGAGTGCACTTGATGGGGCAACAAAGTTTTCCTATGAATGATATTATTGTATGCTCGTGTGTGGTTTCTTTTGAGTGTATTTAGATTCATAGGTAACAGTAACAGAAATATAGGGCATTAAACCGTTATCTTAATAACCAAAAATTAAGCTGTTAGTGATTAGTAGCAGCTATATAAGGTTTAGACTATTTCGCTCAGTTAACAATTCTGGCTCGAAAACCAATTTTTATTAAAATTTCGGGGTCTATATATTTTTTAATAATGTTTGTAGTTAAGTGGGATAACAAACTAGGTAGTTCTATCTAACCTCATACAATCCTTAAAAGACACATTTGCCACGTACTATCCAAGGTTGCGATTATATACAACACAAAGGTGTTATGGGTTTTTTTGTGTAAAAATGTATGGCCTATTTTTGGGTCAATATGGCATGTCATTAATTAAATAGAATTATAGAAAAATGATCAGAAGTACCCCGTGTTGCTGGGGTAACCACACAATGGATTGTACGGTTACTCCAAGCAACGCCTTTATTTGCTTCAAACAAACAGGGGAAAAAGAAAATTCTTTTAATTTTATTTCTTCTGACCCAATTTAAAAAAAAATCAATCCAAATTTTAGGATTCCAGCTTCAAGGTGCACATGTTCCTGCACTGGGGCTACTAGTTTTAAAATGTCAGGCATCTGCATGTGATGGATATCCTGCAACACTCATGAGAGACATGCAGATAGACAAATTTTTCATTTTATTAATATAGAAGATAGATGGCTAGAATATGATAGAAATTCGATAAAGCACAAATGAAATAAAAAAAGTTAAAAATACTAACAAATATTTACAAACACTTCCATGAGTATGACAGGGTTAAGACATTGGATAAACACAGTCAATTGTGGGCAGATGACATCGGCAGTTTTCTTTAGAAACCATTCAGTAATTTAACAGATTGTTTAAATTAACATTAATAACATAATAGACCTCTAAAACCACTTTCAATTGGTAAACTAAATCGATAGTTTCGTCCATTTTAAATTATTCTGATTGAAGTTGCATTGCCATTGCTAGTGGGAGTGTGAGAGTTGGTATTATTAAGCTAAGTCATCATAAGCACACATGGCCTCAGTTAGGGAAAGTTACAACCAAGAGGTCTACCTGAAGACCTAAAAGTAACGGCCTCGCTACAAAGGTGTAGGCCACGACAGGCCTAGTAAGCCTGTGGCCGAAACAAACCAATGTATCCGAAAATACAAAGAAATAAACCGGATTCGAAAAATTGTTGACAACTATAAGTTATAAATAGGGACTCAAAAGTGACACATTGAGTGGAGGAGATTGTGGACACTGTGTCCTATTAAGGCCCAGACACATACTCCGTATCCGTAGCTCCGTGGTCCGTAGCCTGTGCTCCGTAAGAAATCGATGCTACAATATTAGATTGTACTGGCCACAGAGTCCTTATCCGTAAGTCCTTACTCCGTAGAAGTTGCCCAACTTTAACTTTCTACGGACTCGTTTATACGGACTACCAATCACAGCCGAGTAAATATGCGCATGCGCCTTGAAATAAAGAAAAAATAGCAGTGATAGAATCCGCCACTAGGGAAACATATACAAAATGAAAAGATGGCTACATGCGGACCTATTTCAGAAACATTTTTCTAAAAATCTAAACACCCGGGGAAGAGCGGCTTCTAGGAAAGTGTTTTCTGAGAAATACCCAAGTTCTCAGAAATATTAGCTTTGCTTTTGTAGGTTCAACACCCCTATTTGGTTTATTCTCTATCTACTAGCCTCATTTAATTTTTTGTAATTGATAAATTATGAATACTAGTGACTTTCCATCCAAAAGATTAGTAGGCCTACATCTGTTTAGCATTTTCAGGCTATTGCAAACACTTATTATTTTAAGTTTGATAGTTAGAATAAAGTTATAAATATATTTCTTGTGATCTTAACCTATATTTTAATATAAATACTGGAAGTTTTCTCAACAAAGTGGTTTTTGGTTTCTTTTTCTTTGATCAGCTGACTCCTGACTGCTTGACGAATGCTCCGTGCTGTAGACTATTTTCTTTAGAATTGTTTTATTGGATGAAGTCTCTTACTATCTGATTGGTTGAAACGATCACGTGATTACAGATACTGAGACTGTAATCGCGAGTAGAATTTCTTATGGACCAGGAGCACGGAGCACGGGCCTACGGATACGGAGTCTGTGTCTGGGCCTTTATTTTTTTCAAATTTCCTCTTTTTCTCCCTTCTGTGTTTTTTGGTTTCCTCTTTTAGGAAGTTTGTGTTGGGAATTTCAAACTACCTCCTGATAAGTTTCAGTAGAATGAAACCTAGGTTTGGGGATTGGGTGGTAGCGATTGATCTTCTTCAAGAGTTAGCTATTATTATCTCTCTGTGCAATAGCATCTATGTAAAATGTGAGCTGTGTTGTTATTTTCATTGTAAAAGCCATGTTATGTTCATTCTTTCTATATGTTTCTACCCACCTTTCTTGTACCTTCTTCCAAATATAATTAAATTACCTCATGGAGCGAAAATAGGTTTTACTTATATATACTAGGGCTCTGCGAGTAATCAGATTTCGAGCTTTGAGTCGAGCTCGTCCTTTAAGCTCGGGATCTATATCGAAAGTTTTGTAGGCTCGTCATTTTCGAGCTTTCACTTGATGTACTTAATAATCAATTTTTAAAACACAATAGTAAGTGTAGTCTAATTAATCTAGATAATATCACCATTTTCGCTTATAAATCATTCGGTTACTTAATGAATTGTTAAAACTAATATCAATTTTCAGATTGATAACGTAATTGAGCTTTTGAACTACTTTAGACCGGTAAATTTATTCAATGTTGTCGTCCATTTCGAATTAATTTTGTTTGAAGTTGTTTACTTGTATTGCCATGACAAAGCAAAGAAAATAAAAATAGTAGGGCTGTGCCGATTCCAGGACTCAATTACTCGATACCCATGGTATCGGCTAATATTGCATTAACGACACTACATGCTAAAAGTCTCGATACTACTTTTAAGTTAATTTTGAATGTCTAGACATTTGATCAGCTCTCAACTCAACAAAAACAAGCCAATCCTTTGCAGCTTATAAACTCGATCACGGTCGACACAAGGTTGATTTTAATTTATCAAAGGAAACTGTATTTTGAAACTGAATCTAAGAAGAACACTTATTTTGTATTGTAATAGTCGAGTAAATATTCACTACATAAGGTCGATTTACCTCGGCGCTTTGGCAAGGGAATGATGAGCAAATGAATTGGCCAGCTTGCAGCTGCATCATGTTTAGTTACTAGACTAGTATTATTCGAAAGATTGTAAAAATCATCGACATAAAATATTCATTTTTTTATTTAGCGACTTTAATTATTGTAAGCATCAACACCTTCAATTTCGATAGTCTTCACAACCAGTGTCACCAATATAGCTTTTATTCTAGATATCTTTTAACTTAAGAAAATTATTAAATTAATTTAATAAATATTGTGAAATGATTAAAATGAAAAAAAATTTGATAAATGTTAAAACATAAAAGCTGGCCGATTCATTTGCTCACCACTCCCTTGCTAAAGCGCTGAGGAAAATCACGCTTATGAAGTGAATATTGATTGTATAATTCTATTGAGTCCATCCACAAATATTATCGCCAGTCATATCAATTATGACTTTCAAGGTTATTTCCGTTAATGTATTCCATTCGCTTTGCTTCGTACTTGAGATCTTTTCAAAATGAAATTCATAGTAATAAACTGATAAAAAAAATTCTCTTGTTTTCCTTTTCTCTGATAATCTTTCCAAAATGGAACATTTAAAAAGTGAAGTGTGGCTGTATTTTGATATATGTGAAAGTGATGTGGACTATGTTGTTTGTAAATTCTGTAAACACAAAGTTTCGCGGTGTGGAAAGACACATCACTTCCAACATGTCTAAACATTAAAAAATTCATGAAGCAGAAGTGTATACATCCAAACTAGAGAAGCTAGGAAATAATGAAGTGATGCAATCGATCGATGAACCTGAGCCTAATTCTGCCTTTAAAGTGAATTCCCAGAACGCTGTTGGACATAATTTATTAAAAAGAAGCTCAACCTCAAGACCATGTTTCTATACTTACAAAATGAGGATTTATTTCATTTCATGTTGAATGGAATCGAATAGGGTATCGAGGAGATGAATTTATAGTATCAAGCAAGGTATCGGAATCGCTAAATAAATTATTAACTCATTGAATGATTCTTTTTACTATTTTTACCTAGTCCCTTTCTAAAATAATAATTTCTGTTAAATTAAAAGTGCAATATCAATAATATTATTTTGAATGTTTTCAAATTTAAGATATTTAAAACTCATATTAATATGATTAGCTACAAAACTAACACTTGTTTAGTTACTATTACGTTATAGAATTATGTTGGTTAAAATGTCTAAAATAAATGTTAATCTTATTTATTGCAATACATATTTTACCAAACTTACCACAATTATGTTAGAAAATTATTTATTATTTCATATTGTTTGCTAGAAATATTTTAGTTAACCATATTATTTTTAATTTTAAAGTATCAGCATCAACTTTTATAAGCATTAAAAATTGAATTGAAGTAAATTTCTCAATAAAATAATGTCTAACGAGAGCCTGCACAAAGCGCATGTACAACTGCGCATAGAGGAATGGAAATTGGCTTCTTATAAATATGCGACTATCTGCTCAGAATTTTTAGTAAATTTAATAATTTTTTATCTTCTAGCTTGAAAAGTGATAACTCACCTGAAATGCATGTTTGAGCGCCTGGCCCTGGGCCCACCGACCCCCCGTGAGGAGTGGGGTATTCTGCGAACACCATGCCTTGATCCAGCTGGTTCGTCGTAAAGAGCAGTTAAAGAAAAATTCCAAGCAACAAATTACAAACATGGATAATATGATTTAAAAATAAATAGTACAACACAGTCGTAGAGACTTTCCCATAACTTTTATAGTTTGGAATTATTTTAAGTAAACTACCATTATTTATAAATAGTTATTCGAAAAATTAAACAAATTATTTTGTACTTCATATGAAACACAATATGGATCTTAATCAAAATTATTTAATAAAGTTAAAAAAATAATCAAAAATCAGTCATAAGTATTATCCTAAAATTATTGGTATTTGTAAAAATAAGAATATGTTCCTATTTGCCAAGTAAAACAATTGCCAGAAACCAATTACGAACCAAATCATAAATGCTATTTCTTTGGAAGAAATTCAAATTTCCCAAAACATTGTTTTAATTTAGAGATGTGTGAGACTTCAAAAAATTCGATGTTAGATCGAATATTTATTAGCTTTGCCTTTAAATAATTCAAAGCTTCAATATTTTTATTTTTATCATTTGAAGCTGTTTTTACCACTTTATAATCATGTTTAATACACAAAATTAGCAATTCTAGTTTTAAATCAAGAAAACTTTAACTTTTTTTTAGCACTGCATCTTACTACTCGTTCAAGTTGTACGCTTAAATACAGTAGCTAAATAATTGTTATTAACCTTTTTGTTTCTTATTTTCTGATAAAAATGATCTCCATGGGTTTTAAACCAATGGATGCTATTGATTTATTAATAATCTATTTATTAGTTCAATTCTGATTGATTTAATGATGCAAAGGAAACAATAATAAAATGGGTCAGGTATGTTGATGTTGTGACCTCCATTTATATTTTTCCTATATTTCGGTGATATTAATAAATTACTATCGCAGTATGTTATTTCGAAAATAATGTTCGGGTATGTTTATTATATATTTGCTTTTTGTTAATCCTTTGAGCGATGAGTTTTTCAGTTGCAATTGACCACCCCCTGTAGTGAGTTATTTTTTTGTGCAGTTCGGTACCTGGTCTAGGTTGTTTTGGCGGTGGAGGCAGATTATCATCAGTACCTTCATTTTCTTATTGGGTTTCAATAGCATTAGCCTCTGGACTTTCATTGTATTCACCATCACTATTACTACTTGCCTCTTGACAAAGAGGCAGTCAATACCTGTTTGTTCAGTGGCAGCCATGTTAAGTTTGAGCTGTGTTCTTTATTTCATTGTAACAACCATAATGTGTGTGTTCCCTTTTGTATGTTTTCTAACCACTTTTTCTGTACCTTCTTCCAAATATATAAGAATTCATAAAATAATATAATATTTAGCACCACATCTTACTACCCGTACGGGTTGTACGGTAATTTATAAAAATTTCTTGCATATTTGCTAAAGCTTAAATCACAGTATCGACCTCTATTGACAACACACGTTATACAATGCCATCAACGTATGTACAGTGAGGTTAAATTAAATACTTGGCCACACGTTTAAAAGAAAATTTTTTCATCAAAACTATAAATAAATAAAAGTACTGGTGATTTCATTGTTTCTCTGAGTGTTAGATTATTTTCTTTCCAAGTAAATATAGCAGCTTGCAAAATAATTACATAAATAATAAATTCAATATTATATATGTGTATCTAAGGTGCATTTTATGAACAGACTGATTATATTACCGCATGAGAATTTACATGAGCGTGAGCGAAAGAGCCTATAAATTTTGCCAGGAAAGGTTTTTTCACATAACTTCCAGGGTTCTTTTACATGCCACAATTGACATAGGACCGACAGCTTTACTTCCCTTCCAAAGAAAGTTGTGCTACATATTCGTATTGCTCAAGAAAAATCCGTCAGCCACTGCTGGGTTTGAACGCATAAGCATCAGGTCCTGAGGCGAGCACTTTACCCTAAAACCACCGAGGTCTACTCGTGACAATAACTTAATTTATCATTTTAAGACAAAATATATTAATTATGTTTAGAATATAGCATTTTGTAAATTATATTTATCCATCATTAAACATTTTTCAAATAGTTAAAGTTCAATTCGGCTTCATAAATATCTCATTTTGGTCTATTTAATTTTTCTTCAGAATGAAAAAGTGGACGTTGCACACTATTAAAAAAAAGTTCTTCAAGTTTAAAAGTGTAAACCTTATGCAGTAGAATCATGTGCAAAAATTAACACTATCACCTTGCTAAATTGGATATTTGAACCTATAATAAACAGTGATGTCTCCATTAACTCGTTTTCATTTGTGTTTTGTATTAAAAGGATATGAGGAAGGATATGAGGTCTCGTGGACCACTGCGGTGCTCCAGGGTCAAGTGACCGGCAAAGTCATCTGTAACGAGGTTAGGGTCGCCACCTGGAAGTGAGGCGCAAACTGGACAAACCTGGAAGAAAATCAACAGTTAATTAGTGAATTTCACATAGACTCGAATAAAAATATAGCCCTACAAAAAAATTAGCAAAATATAGTTTATGAAATTATTACTTAAGTCTAATTATTTAGTTTAATATTTCAAGAAAAATTAATATTACTCTTTCCAATAAATAAACCAGAATTTAAACCACACCAAAGCAAAAATTTTCTATTCTGTTGTCCATTAGAAGAAACAGATTGTCGCTACTCCACCAAAGAGCATAACTGAAATAATAAACATTTCTCATGACCCTTGAAAAAAGAGGAACATCTTTGTTCATAAGAGAGCATAACAATCCATTTCAATTGTCAAAGAATGCCATAAAACTATATGTATTTGTTTATAACTCAAGAATTATTGGTTAAATTATAAAAAAATTATTCCAAATAAAAATGTTTAATAGCAAATAGTAGGGCCTACTTTACAATGATAATTAAGTTTGTATCTCAAATAGTTGCAGAGATATGACCAAAATTGGAAATGTCTGCTTATAGCTTAAAGTCATTTCCATGGGAAAATGAGAATTTTTCATTTTATTTGAGATAATAAACAATACATGGATAAAAAATTTAATCAAAATCCTTATAGCAAATTTGGTGAAAATTAATTTTTACCATTCATTAAACAACACTTATTTCAGGTTTAGATATATAATTCCAAAAATCGCTCAAGAAAACTGTATGAAAACTTTAGATACAGAGTTTTAGCCAAATCGGTAAAATAGTTTAGGGACTGGGCTGAGATACAGACACACAGATAGATGTCATGCGAAAACAACTTATTCGGTTTTGGGGAGTCACGAAATGTTGGCGTTTATCAAAATCTAGATTTCAATTTTTTTTGACAATTCCAATACATCTTTCTTTGAGGGGTTGAAAGAAAGTAAAGAATGCAGTCAAATAAATACAATCCAATAAACCCAAGTGGAGGATAAGGCTTGTTACAGTATTTAGATGCACCTGCAGAATTTCATATCAACATTAAAAAATACATCACATAATCAAGTAATTAATGAGGCACATTTACCAAATAGAGTTCAAATCGTCTACCTCAAGGTCTATATTCTGCCCAGGTATGGTACCGAAGGTGTTTTTTTTCCTTAATGATTTTCCACTCTTCCTCCAAACAAATGAGGGTGGGTTTGCTTAAATATGGATAACCCGAACAGCATCAAGATGTTGCACAAGGGAAAAAAATATAGGGTTATTAACAACAATCTATAATTACATAAGATGCTAGCTTTGAGAAAATGCATTTGCATTTGTGTGAAACAAAATATCAAATGTGGAAAACCACTCTCAGTGCATCTGTCAATGGCAGCCAAAACCACCTGACAGCAGGTGAAAATTCCATCATTTCCCACTAACATTACCATTTTAATTATTGTAATAGAGAAACTTTGTATGCATGCTGCAAGTATGAGCATCATACTAAGAAAAAATTCCACACAAAAAATTGTTTTAAAGATGTGTTCTTACAACTTCAAAGGAAGTTTCAGAGTGCTCCGAGGTGACGTGTTCTTGCAATGTAGTCTCTGTGAAGCCCATCTTTCCACAGTACGGACAAGTGAAGGCTTGCGGCTGTTCCACTGTAAGTGCCTCCCCACCATAGTACAAATCTACGGATTCAAGTTTGCATCAGGAGAAAATATGATAAATACAAGTTTAGTTAAATTTTAACTATTTTAAATCGTTTTAGATAAAATGGTAATGTATATATAATATATGTGTGTGTCTATTGTATTAGGTACTTAATTTCATAAACTTATTTTAAAGTATACCTTGACTTCAAAATGTATTAGAGAACTTAAATTGTTTCTTGGATAGACATTCATTTAAAAAAATCCATGTTTTTAATTTTTAAGTCTGATTAAATTTCTTGAAAGTCCAAGGGAGATTATTAATTAGTTTTCTAGACAAGCTTGAGATATTTTCCTCATGAGATAAAGATACTTTTGAGTCACAGACATTCCTAATAAAGTTTTTTACCCAACTAAAATTTTAGCCCTACACACTAAGGCCCGTATGCAAGAACGATGCTGGGCACGGCCAAAATACAGGCTGAGCACTAGCAGAGCATGAGGCCTGTCGTGAAAACAGGTGTTGCGATCGTCTATGCGCGCAGCGCCATGTTGTGGAAATATCCTCCGAGTACAGGCAGAGTATAGCCTGAGCCAGCCCGGGACCAGGCTCTGGCGAGACTCAAGATATTGCGTCATAGATCGTACTAGTACGAGGCTCATACTCTTTATTACCAGAATGTGTTGCTTAGGCATTACATATGTCTCCCACACATGAATCGTTAAAGTTTGTCTCAAAGTACGTATGTGCATTATTGTAGAATAAGGTCCTATTAGACCGAACCCCGGTAGTCCAAAGTCACAGATAATTTGAACGCAATCTTCGGAAAGGGTGGAGAAAAACAACAAAATTAACCCTAACAAAATAAATTTTATAAATAGAAAAATTCAAAGTTAAGTGAGTTGTAAGAAAATAGTGATAATAGATGGTATATATTTTGATGTTTATGTCAACACAATGTGTTTTCCTTTTAACTAAAGATAGCTGTAAATCAAATTGTTGTAAGACTATAATTGATACTATTCTGTTCTCATAGACCCTCTAGTATTCTCCTGCTTAATCCAAACAAACCTTGGTCCCGATTAATTAAGATAAACGAAGTTCTGCTGTATTTAAACATAATTATTTAAAAACAACAACTAAGATTGCATTTTAAAATTAATGATCCCAAACTGATTTTCTCAATACTGTCAATTGCCATGGCTTTGAAAGAATTATGGTAGATATTAACATCACAGTTTTTGATAGCTCAGTTCTTATCTTTCATATACTAGGAAATGACAGTTCTGGTGTATAAATGAAACATCACAATTTATGCTTGGATAATTTTACAGTGTGACCACTAAAAAGTTATTTGTCTTTTCACTTTATTACCGACCCATTTTAAATGTACTACACATGAACTTTGGGATTTGGTGATCAAGCACAAATCAAAATAAGTTTTTACTAATTTAAACTTGATTTTTTTCAACCACAGTATGGTATGGTCAGAGTTCATGGCAACAAATTCAAAAGTCCAGAGTTTGATCTCTGGCGTTTCCAGAATCTTTCTGTGAAGCAGCGGGTCTGGAACGATATCAAACTCAAGTCTCATGAGGACAAATGAGGAGCCACTTGAATAAAGCAATAGCAGTTTTGGTCTAGAAAACTGAGATTTATGGCCACAGTATTCGTTGTGCTTACCACATGAAGCCCTCTATTCGCAAAATGTTGGCACCATCATTGATAACAGTGGCGTGCGCTCGGTCGGTATAGTTCAATCGCGAGCTCAAGCAATATTTTGAATTAATTTTTCTTTTGTTACATACCAAAGTCTGATCGAGTTAGAATGCACTGCATTGGATGCTCGGTGGTGTGTCTGGTAGTAGTTGCTCCCGCTTCATAGCAAGTAGCACATAGATCATAGTCATAACAAATCAAGCACTTGTAGCGACGGCCACGGAAATTTCCTTTTAAACAAGAATCACAGCTGACACCTGAAAGAAAAATGTAAGAAATAAAATATATAAAGATTTAAATTTTTCTAAACAAATATGTTAACAAATCTTTTCAAAAGACTAATAAAGAAAGGAATGTTGTATTACATACATACAATCATGATATCAAAATTTTACTGAATCAATATACATCAAAAATTTTATTTTATGTAGTGACCGACAATATGTAAAATCTGGGAATTTGTGGTAGGTGAAAGAAATGACTGATAGCATTATGAATTATAACAATAAACCATTTTTAATTATTAGGGCCATGCCTGACAAATTTTTAAAAATAGGACTTTCTTTAACACATGGAAGAATTTTCTGTTAGACGAAGATGGTATAATTGATTAGGAAATATGGGAACGGCAATATTTTGAGGAACAATTTTTGATAGTAGGGTAGAACTGTAGAACAAAGAAGAAATTCAGAATTGGCTGGAAATAAGGGGAAAGGATGGAAATGACTTAAGAAAAGATTATAAAAGATGTAACAGCTGCTACAACCCCTATAGAAAGAGATGGTGAGGAAGAAGATATGAATTGTGCAAGAAAGACTCATAAGCTTTCTGAAGTTAGCGAAGTGCTAGATAAGATTCTAAACTATCTGCACTCGATAAGACATGGAAATAATGCCTCAGTAATAGCATATAAGAAATTTAAAAGAAGTTGTGGTATGAAAACAACATACCAAATTGCTCATTTTGAGTCAACTCACCTGGTGTCATGTATGCCTTTAAATCACACATTTTGATTTTTTCTCTCTCTGTATGTATTGAGGAGAACAGAGGGACAGACAGGTTGATAAATGAAATCCTAAGAAGAGTGGGTGAGAAGAGAACCATTTTGGATGTGATTCTTTGGTACAAAGAATACTGGATCAGACACATTCTTTGGAGGAACTGTCTTCTGTACGACATGATAGTTATTAGGGAAAGAGGAACTAAGGGTGCATTGGCAGTCAAGTTCCCTAGGCAAAAGGAATGGACCTGTCATAAGACAGAACTAATAATAATTTTGTTTATTTAACGTACAAATTCTGAACCGACTGATTATATTAGCATACGAGAATTATGAGCGAGAGTGAAAAGCAGGTACCAATTTTGCCAGGAACGTTGTTTTTTTCCACCTATCTTATAGGGTCCTTTTATATGCCACAATCGACATGGCACCGACAGCTTTACTTCCCCTCCAAAGTAAGTTTAGCTATGGATTTTTATTGTTCAAGAAAAATTCATCGACCCCAGCTGGGTTTGAACCATGGTTAAAAAAGGTATCTGTCATAATATTTAAACTAATTTTTAGAAAAATTATTTGCTAGGGTTTGAGATGTAAAAGTTGTTGTCATGAAAATGTGTGTAATGTGAGTTCCCCTTATTTCCCCTGTATCCTTCATATTCTACCAGGAAAATTTCATCAAGTATTTTATTCGGATTTGATAGAAAAAAAATTAAAATAAAGTTAATTTGACTTAGTCCCTAAACAAAGATTTGGATTGTTAAATTGCATGATTCAAGGTACTAAACTTTGGAAACTCAAATGAAATGTTCAATATTGAAAAGTAAGAAAATGGCCAAAGAGGTCAGGTTGATCTAACTAGGTCCAGGCAGAAAACTGCATGTACATAAGTTAATGTGCTAACAATATTCCTTAACTTTTAAGTGTCTAATGGGCAATGTGAAAATATGGTGTGTGTGTGTGTGTAACCATGTATTTCCCAAACTTCTGCCATCCCTCTTTGGGGCTGTGGTCTAACCAACGTACCACTTCTGGCTCTTCATTTAAAAAAGATGCTATGCATAAACAGGCGTTTCAAATTTCTTTATTTTTTAGCACCGTGACTTCAGGTGATACACTTATGTACAAATTACACTAATGCATTAGGGTTGAGAAAGGTTGAATTTAAATGCAGTGTAGCTATATTAGTGTGGGGGGAAGAGGGGGAGCGAGGGGGGCCGAGAGAGAGAGTGCGGGAAACCATTTAGGTAAAACCACCCTCAGTACACCCGACCGGACTCAAACCGCAAACTAATCTATTGAGAGAGTAGTACCACCAAGGTGATTGTTTGAAATGTTAAAGTTTTAGTGTTAAGATAAATAAAATCATGACAGTGGAAAAGAAAGTCTTCAAAAACTCAATGGTATCACAACAAAATCATGGCTATTTGTTTTAGACTTACCATTGTCAGAAAAAAAAACTGTTTATGAGTGATAAAACTGAGTCCCTACCCCTTTAAATCCTCAGTGTAGCCTTGAGGGTACATTCCATAGACAAGAAAATCTCTGCCTAAGAGTGATCATAAGATAGTGAAACGAAATAATATACATTGTAGAGAAACATAATAGAGAAAATATATCACATTTAACTTAAAAAGTATAACAAAGACCATATTGAAACAAGAGTACAAAAATTGTTCAAGTTTAAAGCACTATGTATGCAGATGCTTATTTTATTGTTCTTTTGCCACTAGTTTGACACTAGATTTTTTTATCAGTTATGTTAGTTTCGAGAAACCTGCCTGTATTTTACAACTGAGTTTATAAATTTAAATACTTTTCTGGGGTGTATTAGTTATGCAAATTTACAGATTTCCATTTCCCAAACCTACATTTAAAAAAATAGATATATGCTTATAACTTGGAAAATATTGGTTTATAAAACCATATTTCAGATACAAGTTTTGTATTCTTAATAGTACCTTTAATATTTGTAATGTATAACTGTGCAAATATTATACAAATTTTAACCAAAATCATGTGAGCTGATTTTGATAAAATCAATTTTTTCTTTCTTCAACCTTAAATAAACCATCTTTAATTTTAACAAAAGATTCGTTACTTAAAGAAACACTGAGAAACCCGGTGAAAACCTTTATCTTTAGACTGATCAGTAAAAAGATTTTGATTTTAGGTTGATGAAAGGAAAGACAATATTATGGTGAATGGCCTTTTTCATTTGGCGTGGAAATGCAGTGCCACGGGAACAAACAGTTATCTTCAAGAATTTTTATTGGTTTGCAATTTTCTTTTAGGAAACAGTTTGTTCAGGAATAGAAGCGTGTTGATTAAGTGACATTTTTTATCTATACACCTCCATTATTTTAACAGTGATCAAATCTCGATAAAATTGACATTTTTCAACAGAAAATTGCTGGCTTCATAACAAAAAATAAGAAAATGTAACAATTAACAAACATTGATACATTATCTTAGAAGGGGTGTTGAAAATATTAACATAGAAATTTCATTTGTTCTCGAGAAAACTGATATTTTCCAAACATATTATTTTTTCGTAAGAGTTAGCGCCATCCCCGGTTTTTGTGCTCTACCTGTTCTTGTTGGCGCGGAAGGATATTTTGGTTGGTTGTGAAGGCATGCCACACTTTTCACCCTCCCGCCCAACATTCCACAAAAAAGGGTTTAGACTTGCTCGACAGGACCAAGGGGCTTGATAATCCATTCTTTGGGTTCAAAGTGTCAGGAAACGTCGACACCTAACCATCTCGAGTTTGATTTGTTTTTACAATCACAATAGAATACTTACTATTTCCAAGAGGTCATGAGAAGATATTAAAGCTAAGAAAAATTAGCTCAAGAGATGGTGAAAAATTTGTTTGAAAAAATATCACATGTGCACTACATTTACCCTCAAATGTAGCAGTCTTACCTTAATTAGCTAAACTATGGCCATATATAATATAAATCAAACTTGTTCAGCATATCATCACCCGAGAATGCAAGTGTTCTATGTCCAATTTTTCACTTTTGTGTAAAAGAGCATTGAAGTTTGACCTTGTGTATAAAAACAATGTTACTAGAAGACAACTCGAGCTTGTATTTTCTTAAGTAATTATTTAATAGTCTCAATTTCACCACAGGTGGATCATATGCATTCTAAATAAACGTATACACCAAATATCTCAAATTTAACCATTTTGGAGATAGAACACTTGCATTCTTGGGTGACGATATATAGGTTTTTGATGAACTTATTTTTGAGGCTGCAATTCCAGCTTAGGAAAAACATGAGAATATGTATTTGTAATTCACTGTATATTATTTTAATAAATCTTCAAATCCATTTAGGTAGTATTTTTTCAATTTTAAAAATTATATAAGGTCAGGGTTGTATTTACGTATAATGGGGCCTCAGGGCGGCATACAGTGTAGGGGCCCCCATAAACCTATGTAAATGATATCATAGCATTAGGCTTGCCAACCCTCACGAATTGGGCGAGAATCTCCCAAAATCATGACTATTCTCCCGTCTACCGGGAATCCGTAACCAGGAGTTAGATATCACCCTGCTTTTACAAGGAATACCAAAAACCTTTTTTAGAATGTTGCCTTTCGTATTTGGATAAGTGATATAATTATGAAGGCTCTGGTTTCAAAGATGTCTGTTTTTTTTTGTTTTTTTAAATCCTATTGGATGGGATAATCTTCAGAAACTTACTGAAGCCCTTCAACAAGAAGTTGAGGTCCATGAGCAACTGTATATTTAGTTATTTATCCTTAGAGAAGTTCAGAGTACTCTCACTACCATTAAGTGAATGGATATGAGGTAGGTTGCTTTCTTTAAACAACTTGTAGGGAACGATTGTGACAGCGAGTTTAAAAATGTTGTTACATTCGCGTTATCAATACCAAGTTTCAAACGCTATTAGTGAATGGCATATTTAGCGTAATGGGTATATTATGGACAAAAGAAAGCGAGAAGATCAGCCATTCACTTTTAAAAGCTGAACTCCAAGTCTACTAGAGCTACGACTATCATGTTCTTAGTTCCAAAAGTTTATTTTGTCAAACAAAGAACTTTTGGCAACTACTCTTAGGGTTCAAAAATATAAATTTAAAAAGTAATGATTGATTTAAAAATTCTTTTTGGTAAGCTTGTCGGTTGTAATTCATATTGGTTATATTTCAATTGATAGTTAGAATAAAGTTCAAGTTGCATTAGAAAATTGTTCACTCTCTTGAACCCGTATTTTTTATCTCCCGGATTTGCATTTATAATTGGCAGGCCTACATAGCATGTCCGAGGAAAGGTTAAATTTAAGCAACTGTTTGATTTTACACAATTTTAATTATAACAATGTAAAATGAAGTAAACTACACAAAGACTTCATAAAAGATGTTTGAGGCAGAACAGACTAGTTTACACACGCTGGGCAGTTATGTTGGTCCAGTGAGTGTCTGGAAAACTTCTCAATTTGGCATGATGACTCTTATTACTATTCATACACTTAGCGCACTTTATATATATTTATATAATTTTTCTGGTCCTACCAATAAGATTAGGCCATTAGTAGCAGGAAAAATTTGTATAACCCTAACAGGTAGATATGTAGTGCAAAAAATAAAATAAATACAAAAGCAAGAAATGATATGTTAATACTTCAATATTATAATCAAAGGAGACCTTTACCAATAAAAATCATCATTAGCATGGAGAGGTGATGAGATGTAATAACTTGCTAAGAATTCTTGAGTAGCAGAGATGTGCGAAGTGTCTTTGACAGAAACATTTTCACTAATATACTGGGCTCAGTTTGGTAATTACTTGCTGGCTCGCTCACCAGTTTGGCCAGACATTTGCTCCGTAACTCGCTCGCTCTCCTGCTTATTATTCTGCCCGAACTCTTAAGGTACCTTTTCCTGGATCACATCACATATTTTTATATTATGTTGATATAATCCTCCACAATCGACATTTCTGCACATAGTATTCTACTTAAGTACCTCATTAAAACAATCAAAGGCAACGCTGAGACAGCGGCACTGTTAGCCGATTCGTGGAAACACTTTAAGAGGAACTGCCAAAGCATGCTGAAAGGGAGGCCTATGTATTTAGAGTTAGTGCGTGAAATTGTAAATGATCAACAAGGACTTTCCTAGTAAATCTTTCAAGTGTCTGTAGGATTTTTATTTTTTATTTAAGCTGCACACACATTAATTTGTTCATGCCTAATTATTTCGTACAGGAATAACATTATGTTATGCACAAAACACAAAAACATTTACAGTAGAAATTTTTTTTTTCTTTCTTCCTTTCAGGCATTTATGGAGGCCTCTTTCTGTGGGGGCCCTGGGGCAATCACCCCTCCCTAAATCCAGCCCCTTTTTTAAGTGGTGACTAACCTTTAAAAGTATGTAGCTGTTTTGGTCTTCAAGCATAGGCTTAATATTAAAAGCCACTTCAAATGTACATACATTTTTAATCATTCATTTTTTTAAATCAGTCTTACTACCTGTTCAGGTTATATGCATATATGATAATTACTCTAATGAGGTAGAGCTGAGGAAGGAAGTATTTTAGAGGTAATCTACCTGCATTTATGTGGAAGGAGGATGGGAAACCATTTAGGAAAAACCACCCTGAGTAGAGCTGGCCCCATCATCAGTAGGCCAGTCTAACACATGAGTGACACCTTAGACCATTCTGTCAATGAAGTGGGTACATTTTTAAGTAGAAACTACTTTGAACACATACATTTTTAAAAGTAAAAGCTACTTCAAATAGATACATTTTCAAGAACATGGAAGTATTACTGTGCTATATAATCACCTATGACCCACTTAATATGTTTACAAATAAGTCAGTAAGAACTTTCTAATCCTAAAAAAGAAACGTTTTTATTGAAGGTCATCAGTGAAAAGTAGCCTATCTATGATGAAATATAAACTATATGGAATAGTTGGGTTTTTTTGTGTTGTATCTCCCGGCAATTAAATATGGTATTTAATATCTATATGTCCCTACTTTTATGAATCTATAATAATAAAAAAAGAAAATGTTTGTTTGTGTGCGGTGCCCAGCCAAATCTAAGGCACGCAGAGATCTAGAGTTTTTAATATAGGTGGACAGAAGGGGGTCCAAATGCACCTTGAAGCCGGATTTTTAAATTTTTAATTAGGCTATTTTTAACAAATTTCTGAAGAAAATATTGTTAATTTGGTTTAGAATTAAGTTTCTGGGATAACTGTGATAAAAATATGCTGCATCCTCAAGAAAAAACAGGTATGAAATCGACCGTAATTTTAAACCATTTTTGTGGGGGAAGGGGGCTTATATAACTATTATAGCACCGTGGGACACAGGCAACGCCGTGCATAATTGCTAGTATTTAATATTTCTTATAAGTACTAGATCTGTGGATTTCAAAATTATTCAAATAACCCTATAGTTTAGCAAACATTTTCATTGTGAATTCACACAAATAGGCAACCATCGACGATGTGCAGTGAAAAGGTGTTTAAAAAGGGTGTTAGATATATTGTTGGATGAAGAATCTGAAGTTTTAGAAGAAGAGTTGAATAGGGAGAAGCAATTTTGGGCAAGAGATTGGATCAAGAGAGGCATTCATGGTGAATCTGTGCTCTTTCTAAGGGAGCTAGCCAGAGAATGATCAACTTCCTGAATCACTCGAGTTCTCGAAAAACCAAAAACTGCGGTAAGCACAACTCTGAAATGACAAACATGTCATGTCTGCTATACTTTAACTTCTCGAGTGACTATTTACACAGGGTGAGCAGAAAGATCGAGTATGTGAAGACATGAAAAACTTGGTGGTGAGGGAGGGCAAGCAGGCAAGTAACTGGGTCTTCAACCTTAACCCTTGACTCACCCTCCAACTGGGTCTGACTCTGTACTAAACTATACCTATACCCGTACAAAAGTTCATACAGTTATAGTGAAAGAGCGAGTATATACTCGGCGGTTTATTTGCCCTTTAACTCGATCAATGTAAAAAAGCATAAGGATTAAAAGGGTACTTAATTTAGAGGAAAATAAACAGTAGACCTATTTGTGTAGAGCTTTGATGCAAAATCAAATGCATAAAAAACCAAATTGGTGCACCTGGTCAAAGTTCAAATCTAGATCATCCAGATCAGAGTCAAGCATATTGCAAGCGAAAATGTCTGAATATAACCTATTGATTCAATATGAATTATCATAGAAATTAAAACCAAAATATTCAAACCATTGGGCATATTTACAAAGGTCTGTTTAAAATTAGCTAATAGAAACTATTAAAGAGCATAGTGAATAAAAGACAGACGAATACCTTCTAACTGTGCCCACATATTTAACATAGTGGAAGCCAACCTACATGACATCACTTGACCAACACACATAATATAAAGGTGAACCTACTTACAAAACAGTTAAAGCCAACAAAAAAGTTTATCTAACCATAAGACTAATTTCAGCAGTCAAACCTGAGAAATTATTTTTATCTTTTAACTATAGTCAACAAAGATTCTCTTAAAAAATTGGGTGCTATAATGAATACTGAAATTTTAAATAGCCATGGTAATGGTTCATGCACATTGTTGAATGTATATAGTAGCAGTTGTTAATTTAATACAGCTGGGTGAAATGTTTCTAGTAAAAGCTGAAACATTTGATAAAAATGGCAGATTAATCAATGTGAAATGATTACTATTAAGTTATATCTGTGTACCAAGTTTGGCTAGAAAACAGTTAAAATTAATTTACTCCCAACATTAACAATAAAATAATGATAAAATAATCACAATATAAAAAATAGACTATGTGAGATTAAACCAAAGTTTGACCAAAAAATAAGAATAGTTAATAAAAATAATGTATTATTATAAACTTTACCAAAATAACATAACCTAGCCTTCCACGCAATGCAATAACAAATAAAAGGTGATTACTAAACTTTTTAACATACAACCCCCTGACTTTATATTTCCGTCAAAGATTGCTCCTTCTGGATGCCTTGCTCAGTTACAAAAGAACAAAGAAATGTCACTAAGAACATTGGAAGAAATAGGATACCTTATAGATTAGATGATTGTTGATAAACAAAAACAAGGCATATATTGAAGAATAAACTATGTTTTATTATAACTGAAAAGTGTAATAGTTTATTTTATAAAATATCCTGAATAAGAGTAAACTTAACATAATTTTACCAACAATTTTTTAAGAAAAATTGCACTGTGATAAAGGGAAGAAACGCATATAATCTAACATTTCAAAAAAATAAAAATTTGATAAATTCATATATTTTAAATTTGTTTTAACCACACAGCAGTTTTTTTTTTCAAAATCATTACAAATGCTCATTTGTGATTGCTGCAGCAAAGAAAGATGAGTGTAAATCCTAAATGGTGGCAGATAAAAAAAAACTAAAATGGATTTGAGCATGTCAATAACAAGGCTACTTATGGTAAGAATATAAAAAAAAATAGATTAGGTGGTCAAGCAACCACCCCTGAGTGATTTGACACAGATTACTCGACTTTAAATTTACTGCAGTAAAATGCTCCAATATAGATAACTTCATGAGAGGCTTTTTTGGCATTGTGAATGTTTATTTAAACAATTCAATCAATTCAAATTACAAATATCAGTCATAGAGAAAAAGATTTATAAATATACAGTAGGGCCCCAGAACCCGCTGATACAGTATATGGTTACCACTCCCCAATGTTATTTATCTTTAATTAAAGAAAATGTGGCTATTGTGCTATCATAACACCGGCATCGTTATCATCATCATCATGATGTGATTGTCTCAACAAGAAGAATAGTAAATACACAGTACATGTTATTATTAAAGAATTTATTCAATGTTGGTAATGTCTTACCATGAATAATTTATCAACTAAACTCTGCCATATTTATGTATGTTACATGAATACCACATTAAATAATAGAATTATATTTGGAAGAAGGTATAGGAAAGGTGGATATAAACATTGAATGTTTGGGCTATCATTGGTTTCTGGTTGAGTGAAATCGTACAACTGGGAGAATATTCATCTTAATTTCCAAGATGGAAAACTATTAAAACTGCCAAGTATGTGAATCTTAATTAAGCCTATTATTTGTGGTTCATGCAACAGTGGAAAAAGGAGACTCCTTTGTCAGGACCAATGATTCAAGAACAGGTTTGTCAGAAGTTCAGGTTGGTTGGACAGGTGGAAAGCTTGAAATGGCATTCGACATTTAAATATATCTAGGGAAATCATGTGTGCTTTGGATAAAGACGCTGCCAATGTGTTTAAACAGAGTTAAAATATATGATACATAAAAGGCCAGATATTCAGTTATGAGAAGACAGGGTTTAGTTTTAAAATGTCACCAAAAAAATTATATGTTGCACATGAAAAGGCCGCTTCAGGTCCCAAGACAAGTAAGGAGAGAATCACCTTAATGGCACTCTCCAATGTTTCAGTAAAGTTCCATATCGCAATAATGTAAATAGGAAAAATCTCAAAATCCTAGCGCTTTCAAAAACATTTTTCACAATGCCCTTCCTATATATTAAAAAACCCCAAAAAGTTCTTAGATGTCCACATATTTAAGTTTGGTTTCACAAACAATTTGTCCCTCAAATTAAAAAATATTTGGTGGCCAATGGGCTTCCAAAAAGGCTAAACTACTGATAGACAATCCACCCTAACATCCTAGGATTCTATAGCGAGATAGTTTTTTTTTGGTCTAATTTCTCAACCGCCTCGGTAACAATCCCATCAATTTGTTTTGTAATTAAACTTTTATTTCCATCCTGTTGTGAGTCAAATGTTAATTTTACTTAAATATTTATGTATTTTTCGAGGTTGTCTCGCACTACCTTAACACCAGTCCTGGTGTGTTCTACCTGAAGGTCCAGATTCCCTAAATTAATTTCTACTCCCTTTAACCCTTTATTTTACAGGGAGTCTATTCAATTAGAGGAACAAAAATTTGTGACTTTTTCCTGACCTTTTTTGACCACAAAATACCTATGGGAGGGGAGGGGGGGGGGCGTATAGCCCAAACGGTTAGTAAGACGTGGTGCAAAAAAATTTCCTTCGGTAAACGGTCGAACATTATATTGTACATCGGGCCTAGATATTATAATAAAAAAACACCTTTGAGTAGGGCAGAGGCTAGTTCCAAATGCTTCTTACCTTTTCCATGAATTTTCACTCCATTAACCCACTGTGGCTTATATCAAATTTTGATTTATAAAATGTACAATAAGCCTTATACTGGTCATCTTCAACAGGGCGCAACCACTTTGAGTATTTATTTTCTTCAACAGTCAGCCAAAACTCTTTGAACGAACATTTACTAGGCATCTTTTAACAGATTAGCCTAAACTTTATACACATAAAATCTTTGAATGCCCCACAAAAAAAATTATGGATTTTTTTCGCAACACATAATTAAAAAATAATTTAAGCCTAGTATTTTATGTGCCCATTAGACAACAAAAATCATTTTAAAAATTGGTAAAGGTCAACCGTTTTGAATGAATGGTCTTTAAAATTAAATGAATTACGTCAAGGATTAAATATTAACACTAATAATATTATTTTATATTTTATAAAAAAATACGCCATATTTCTCTGCGAAAACTATTGCTATTTGCTGCCAACGTTAATTTGAAATTATAATATACATTTTACCCCGCCTTCAAATTGCAGTCGGATCACTGAAAGTGTAAAAAATTGATAATTGCCGCCAACATCTTGATCCAGATCCACAACACAGATGAACGCCCAGTTTCTGTAGAAAATGTCCTGGTATTTTCTCGTATCATTTACAAAACCTGAATTCCAATTCATTCACTCGAAAACCATTATTTGTGGACACACACACACGGCATAATGTACTCACACACTCCATGAGACAAGTAGCACGCCAAATTAATATTTAATACAAGATGGCGAAAGTTAACCTTGTCGTTGGAATCACAAACAAAACAATGAGGCAACTTCCTACTTCTCCTTGTCACCAGTGTTAAAACTAACTAATAAAAAAGCTCGTGGCAACCTGATGTTGTGAAGGCTAGCTTCCTATTGGGTAAATGGAGACATCATGTCACATGATTTTTCTAATACAATGAAGTTGATCTTATAATGAAAAAGAGTTTTAAAGCGCCGTATATTGGAATTATTTTTGAAAACGTGTGATTCTCCATGGATGAAGTATTAAAATGAAATTTTACATACTTTAAAGAAAAATACACTTCATCCATGACTTTTTGAATATATGAGAGTGGTCCAAAACAGTATTATCACAATTCTTGAAAAATGGCAATATTGTCGTGGAATTCTTACCGCCCAATATTACGAGGATAGTGCAGCAAATGAACTGAGTTACTCAGGGAATTATAAAAAAGTAATCATCATCTCTTTTTACTTTAATCTATTCTACAAAAATGTAGGCTTAGTGATTCCATAAGTTTTATAGATTGTTTAAAAGCAGCAAATATGAAACATGTCCTGGTTCACTGGGCTGCTCAGACCCAGGAGGAAACGAGTGATACAACCCTTCCAAAATCACGGAAAAAACTTTACAAAGGGATCTTAACAACTGAAGAGGATATGGATGAATAAGATGGTGATTTTCATGAAAGGTTGGAAAACGCTCCTGGATGTGAAGGCATACAAGAATAAAAATCAATCTTTGGATAATATCCGATTATAGATAATAATAATTTGAAGATCAAAAAACAATTATTGCAGTGTTGAAATCTGAGGAGATAAGACAGTGGCAACGTGAAAACACAGATGAATCCTCTCAGGAAGAAAATCGAGTGACAGCTGATGAGGGGTTGAAAGCGTTTGAGGTAAGATTCTCAAAATGTATTTGCAGTTCAAGGCATTAAAGTGGGCTACATACAATCTGACTTTCGGACTGACAATGAGTCTGACCAAATCAGGCGTGACTTGAAGTTTTAGTGCCCGATTTCATCATTTGATTTTTGCTTCTTATGGTTGAGTCAGATGACACAGCTATGCACAACCTGCTATTGCGTCTGATCTTTGCAAATCTGCTCAACCACCTGACCAAATTATATTGTCTGTACCCCGCTTTATATTTCATAATGTGTTGTAACTTTCTTAAACATCATTAAAAATAAATTACGATTTGGGTGAGTCAAATTTGGGTTTCTTGTTACAGATAAGAATTTTTAGTAGGCCTATAAAAAACTAGTAACTTAAGCTTACACATGTACATAATACTCATAATGTACTTATACATTTTTAATAAATTTTATCATCATAAAACATGTTTCTGAATTATCTAAATGTTTATTTATATGAACCCTATAAGAACCCTAATTTTTGGTTATTAATAACCAAAAATCACTAAATTTTTAACAACATTACACTCATACATGTGGGAAATCCAATTATACAAAATTCAAGATTATTAAAAAACTTTGTTACAATGAACAATTCAAAACCAAACCCCATTGATTAAGTGATGCGTGGTTAAATATCATTGAAATTTCTAGAAAATTATTATTATTATTATTATTATTAGCACCGCGTCTTACTACCCATTCGGGTTATACGCTCTTACGGTAATGTGTAGTGGTAGGGTGATTGTGAGATGAAATGAAGGACCTACAGTTTAACGTGGAATCCGAACCACGGTGGAGGCCTGGCATTCCTCACATTCACAAGATGTCTTGTCAGAGGTGAAGGTTCTATAAAATTGCATGGCCAAAGTTTTACATAGGCCTACATATTATAGAACCAATTAATGTGAAATAATCATCTTCTACCTTCTACCCATTTTTTATAAGTTGTTAAAACTATAATTTCTTATCTAATCGAAAAAAAACCTTTGCACATCTGTCAAATATTTTACTAGCAAACTCACACAAGGCTCTCCATTAGAACTAACCACCATCAAATTAATGAATTTGCAGTGATCTTAACAGAAACATTCACCAGAAAGCAAATATTAAATAGAGTAGGGCCTGATGCTATGTGTGTACATTAGTATTTAATCTTTATATATATATATATATAATTTCAAGACTAAATACTGTATGCCCTATAAATTTATTATTAGATACTTAGGCATATCCAACCAAGCGTAACCTAACCTCTACGGTAACCTCTCAGCTGACTTGACCTAATCTTGCTACCATTCCAATTTGCTAATAAATTAGAATCTCCATTAATAGTTATGAAAATTGTATAACCCAGATGGGCAGTAAGATATATATTGATGAAACAAAACAATTTGACTTTCATATAATAAGATGACGTCATATCATAAGGAATCATGTATCCAACCAAGTGTTAGTCTAGTATGTTTATTTTTGGACTCAGATTTTAATGAGTTGTCTAAATGCTATAAAAATAAAATAATTATAAATAAATAGCCTATAATTATAATATAGGCCCTAAGTCAATATGGCATATCCTTGTGAGTATGGGTGTTAAATTTGTAATGCCTTGCTATCACAAGTAAAATATAATGGTAGTGTATTATATGATGAGGGTCTTATGAAACATTCCCTTTATTTGACCACCATCAGCCGTAGTTAGAAATTATCCGAAATTGGATCCACCTCCATTATTTTAAATAGATAAGGTTCTACTGTACAAGAAAAAAATAGTTTATTCTTAATATGGGTATGACCCAATTATTGGTAAATAAGCTGGTGGAGACAGGGATTTCATAAAATGAATATCCGCTGAAAATCAAAATTAGAAACCAGGAGTTGGAAAGCATAGAGCAGTTCAAGTAGGGCCTAAATGAGACGTCTGCTGAAAAAGGATGCCTACTGCACCAAGGAAATTAGGTCGAGGATCCCCATGGCCAAGAAAGCTTTCAACATGAAGAGGTTACTCCTGACCAGCAAGTTGAGTTTAGAATTGAGAAAGAAACTGATGAAATGCTTCATATGGAACATTGTGCATATGGAGCAGAAACTTGGACTCTCGGGAAAAGTGAAAAATTATACAAAAGTCTCTAGGAAACTCGACTTAATGTGGACTGAGATGGTGTCGAGCTATTTAAATGTCGAGTTTTATGAATGAACTTGCATAAGATGCATGATTATTATGTCCTGTTTACTAAACAAGAATGAATCACATTACAGTATTGAATATTATAGGTACACTTATACTGTACTGTATTATTGTACGGTACAGTAACAGTAATATACATACTGTACAATATTTTACGTGTTAATATAATGGTGTATATACATGTAATATACAGAAATGCAGTAGGCCTACAGTACTGTACATATAATATTATTATTATTATTAGCACCGCGTCTTACTACCCGTTCGGGTTATACGCACTTACGCTAATGTGTAATGGTATGGTGATTGTGAGATGAAATGGAGGACCTACAGTTTAACGTGGAATCCGAACCATGGTGGAGGCCTGGCATTCCCCACATTCACAAGATGTCTTGTCAGAGGTGAAGGAAGGGTTTGGTAATCAGATAAATCTTTGCCAGGACCGAGGATCGAACCCCGGCCGCCAGCATAGAAGTCTGACACCTTACCCCTAGACCGCCAGGTCACCCCATATAATATTGTATTGATTTGAATAACACGTTAGTGAATTGGAAAACTAACAAACACAGCTTGTAAAATCACCACAGCACGACTGTTACACTTGAGTTACACAAACAAACTGAGAGGTTATACAGTTGAATGACCTTAGATTGTGATGACTGGCGCCAACAACTGTGTGCACGTGCACATGATGAGTTACACGGAATGTCGAGTTACCGAGACTCTGCTGTACTTTAAGAGTTTAGAAATGTGATGCGAGGTGGGCAGAGAGGGTGGCTAATGAAACCCCAAGAAGAGTGGGTGAAAAGAATATCATTTTGGATGTGATTCTTTGGTACAAAGCAAACTGGATCGGACACATCTTTAGGAGATCCTGTCTTCTCCATGATGCCATAGAAGGAAAGGTTGAGGTAAAGAGGAGCTTGGGAAGGAGGATTCAAATATTAAATGACTTGAAGTTAAAAGAAAAATTCTATATACAGTGGGAGGTTAGGTAGCCTAAGTGACAGCTAACATTTAAGGTTCTTTATTGCAAACAATGGCTGAACATCATTAATGTCAACCTATTTAGAAATAATTATTATATACCTACTATATATTATCAATAAAATGCGTCATCAAACAATTTTAATATTCCTTCCCTAAGAACTATTGTATAGTTGATATTTTTGTAGCGTATTGGAAGAAGAAAATATATTAATAAGCTAAAACTATTGTTTGTTTTACAGTTATTGTCGCAGCAAGAAGTACTAATAAACTAATAAATATAAAAAATTGGGGTTATATTCACACTTTCATCTTGTTATAACTAGCCACTTAAATAGATAAATGTTTTTATAGCTTAGAAAAAGAACCATACAAAAATGAAGTCTCCATATAAGCAAATATTTCGTAAACAGCGCATGAACACCGCTGAAAAAAGTTTGTTAAACATCAACTGCCTTTGTTCCAGCTGATTCACTATCTTCATTTATGCATTAATTTAAGTGAACTACAGAGGCCGCTCCCACAAAAAAGAAACATCAAAACAGTTATTTTCATAAATTTTTGTTTCAATCATGTAAAATTGGTTAAAAAACCAACAAAAAAACTACCTAATAAAATCAAACTAGGTCTATTTGTTGTGAAAGTTTTGACTGTCAAAAGTAACCCAATATTTGGTCTTGCAGATCATGTGGTTTGAAGAATGGCTACATGAGAGTAGATCTGGTAGCGTTCCCTATTTGTCTTTTACCTACACTCCCAATGTGTAGCCAATAGACACCAGGCCTATTGCCCTGGACAGAGTAATAAGGCTTCACTAGATTATGTTGTTAAATTAAACAAATATAATTATACATATACGTAAGTGCCAACCAAAATTGTAGCCTAGAACTGATATAATATTTGGAGAAGGATTTAGGCCTACTTATGTGGTTTAAAAAATGCACAACAGTACAAGAGCACACACTAAACTTAGTGTGGGCAGTGCTTTGAAGGGTCTTAAATGTAGTAGAAAAGTAATATATATTTAGGATTATTAGGAAAATAAGCAGTATTTTTAGAAAAATTTAATTTATCTTTCAATCACAACACTTACTATTCCAAAATATCTGCAGATAAAAATACAACGAAATGTGTATCAGCTTAGTTAAGAATTAAGTGTGGCCAAGTAGGCCAACATAATTATATAACTTGGGAAGATTAATTTATTTTATGAAAACATTAATTAATGCAACATACGTTGATTAATGCAACATTAATATCAGCAAGCCAATCCAACAATGCCCTATTTAGCTACGCAAAGTGTCTCGAATAACAACAAAACAAACATGACATTTTTTGTGAGCCAGATGCATGTTGGCCATTTAATTATTTGATAGGCAACCCGTACATCTATGACTAAGCTTCCAAGAGAACACAATATAAATTCACCAATAAATCTTTCATAAATCTAAGTGTCATGAATGTTCTGAAATTGTAATACGATTTTACAACTAAAACAAAACTTATCAATGTAAATTTTGTTCTGGAATTTTAGTAGATACGGCCTCACTATCTTGGCTACCTTGATGGCTTTTATATATAAGATTTATGCGTCACGATTAGACGTAGTAACCACCCCAATAATAAAAACCACTCTTTAATATCCGTACCGTGATCCATGATCTTCAAAGTTGAAATCTATATCAGACTAGACGACAAATTTCTTCACACAAATCTTATCCGTTGTGTAGCCTAATCCCAGGCAAGAACGTAGCCCATTCTCTGACCTGTGATAGGGCATCACTCACCTTCATGACGAGACATTTCAGAGAGCACACGTAACTCCCGAACTTTATATTATGTGTCTTGTTTTCTTTGAGTACTTAAGTATCTAGTTAGGGTAATGATATAAACTTCAACCGTTCAATACATTCCCATTGACGAAAATTTTTCAATACACTTCCATCTCTAAACCTAACCCAACTAGGCCATAATGACGTCACAGCATTCGCTGCCCATAGTTCCTTTCGCGAATAGTAATCAACATGGCCGTCGTTCTTGGACGTGTATTTATCTACGGAGGAAAGGGAGCTTTGGGTGCAGCATGTGTTTCACATTTTAAAACTCAAAATTGGGTATGTTTTAAACTTGAGTTAAATTTTAGAGGAAATAAATTATTTTGAACTTACAAAATGAATTATTTTATTAACTCGATGTCTTTAATGTTAGCCAATCAGCTGATTGATTTAACATGCACACATCTATCTCAAAGAATGTAAAAGGGCGTATGTCTACGTCTACTTGATCATTATTTCTTTAGTTTAACTCTGAATAAAGTGAGCTTCTGCTTACGACTATCATAAAATATTGTTAATAAACATATGGCAGTTCTTGATCATTTTCAAAGGTAAAAGACCTCTAAGAGAAAGGCCCGTTCATTCATGTTTGACCAAGAACATTACATCATGAAATGTCAATTTCTAATAAATCTTTATTGATTTCCTTGTGTTAAATAAACTCTATTATTAATAATGCTAAAATATGCCAAACATCTTGTTTATGAAAGAAACAAGTTATTTGAACATTAATAACATTGTGGAGATTTGATATATGGAAAATTGTGACCAGGCTTAACTAAATTTAAAAACTATTAGTATCTTTATAAGTTTTTTTTATTAATTCAATAAATTACTTAAATGATCCAAAGAGCATTAGCTCACTTCTAAGTGCCTTAGCAAATATCAATAAGAGAAAATATAAGATTAAAAAAACCATGCCTTTAAGTAGCGGGTGACATGGCGGTCTAGGGATAAGGTGTTTGACTTCTATGTTGGGGGTCCAGGGCTCAATCCTCAGTCCTGGCACAGATTTATCTGATTGCCAAACCCTCCCTTCACCTCTGAGAAGACGTGTATTAGTCACAACTTGTGAATGTGTAGAATGCCAGGCCTCCACTGTGGTTCAGATCCCATGTTAAACTATATGTCCTTCATTTAATCTCACAATCAATAATACAGTAATAATTTAAATAGTGCCATCAGTGTCGGGAGGTGAGAGGATCCTTTTGACATCATTATTAGCTATCATAGGCCTAACTAAATCAAGTCCACCAGGAATAACAAATTTGTTTTTAAATTTATAGCTCCTTCTCAGGAAACTGACTTCAAAATCTCCACTTCCACCTTTCACCCAACCCCGGTTCATAATCGTACCAATGTAGCAAACACTTCTCTTTTTCTTTTAAATAATATTAGTACATATGGTACCAATAGTCTCCAACATCAGGCAGTCTGTTCAGCTGCTCAAACAAAAATGTTTAAACTGAGGTTTGAAATTGAAGTTAGTTTTGGAAGAGTCTATTCTTATTTTTTCGTTGTTCACAACAATGGGGAACACAAAATGTCTCACTCTTTCTCATCAAAAATTGTTTCATTGATTCCCCACACACATATTTCAAACTATAATAATAAGAAGAAAAATAATTCCCAACATGGCATCAATCATGAATCCATTTTTATCCATATACAATCCTAAATAAATATGATTTTAAACACATTCTATATTGATTTTTTTTCTTTTACTGAATTAATATATAGCACACAAAAGAAAACCATAAAAATTGACTTTGTATGATACTCAAAATAGAAAAAGTTCCTAACAGCTCAACAAACAAAAATGTCTGTCAACAAATAAGGCTGGTCAAATGGCATCTATTTCACTGTAACCCCTAGCTCCCTGTTCCCCACCTTCCCCTACACACTAATATTAAGTATACCTAAGCTAATTTCACTCAATATTATCTTAGGTTTAATAACCTTTGAAGAAAATTACCAGCCTGGCCCTAAATATACAATTTCTCACCAACTAATAAAATACCTAGTTGAGATGGTATACAAAAATCACACTGTTAAAAATAAAGTAGCCTACTTTTTTTTATCAAACAAAATAGTTCTGCTTTATAATATTTAGCTTTGAGATGAGTTATAGTTAATCACCCTAAATAACCCGAGCTAGTTAGCATTTAGTTAACTTACCCTTTTCAAAATTTAGGCTTTCCAGAACCCTATTAACTTGGATTTTTCAAGCGCTTTGAGGGGAACTGGGTCATTCTTCAGGGATTCCCCTTTGAGTTCTAGCTTAGACTGATTAGATTTTTGATGTGGGTTGAAAAGATGTAGCTTTTGGCAAATGAATGAGATAATGAATAAAATAAGTATTCTAAGAAAGCTGAGGTACTTGTTTAACTCCATCTGGAATGACACGCTCTACAGTTTCTCTTTTTATTTTATTTTTTGCTTTCAGTGGGTTGGATCTATCGATATCAAAGAGAATGATAATGCTGATGCAAATATTTTGGTGAAACATGAAGAAACATGGGTTGAACAGGTAAGGATTTAAGTTCGATGTTTAGGTATTTTTGTGAATTTTGTACTTTTATAACTAATATTATTTATTTAAAAAAACTCTTTCTGATGTCTTTTTTTTTCCTAATAAAATAATTCCAGTTATATTAAATTCACTCTTGTTAATTTCTCATAGGACCGTGCATTATGCTATCTGTGTTGGATCAACTGTTTGGCTTGATTTTTGTTATTTGTCAAAGTTACTGTAATTTTACCGATACTAATTATTAATTGTAGAGCGAACTAAAAAAATATTATTTTTTTACAAAACAAAATGTTGAAATAAATACTATGTGACTTGATACTAAAATAACTAGGCTTTATAATTGAGTTAAAATATTTCTAATTTACTGAATGGCATATAATCCAAACGAGTAGTAAAACACGGTGGCCAAAAAAAAAGTGTGAACCTACTTAATGATTTTAAAAGTGTCTGCATTCTCAGTGAGTTACCTTTCCGGGCTATCCACATATTTACACTGATAGGGCATGTATGGGGAAGTTAGGCTGTATATAAAATTAGAGGGAAAGTGGTAAACAAACCATTTAGGAAAAACAGCCAAAATAAAACTGTTATTGACAAACTAGGCAAGACAAAACGGGCCCTTCAACACGCTTGCCACTGGTGTAGCTGACTATTTTCCAAACATCTGTGCAAGTTTTGAGAACAGCTGTATCCCTTATATTTTTAGGAAGTGAGTGTACTCTCTCAAGTTGGTGCCCTGCTCCAAGGAGAGAAGGTGGATGCAGTGATCTGCGTGGCCGGAGGTTGGGCCGGTGGAAACGCAGCGTCCAAAGGTCAGCCCTCGCAAATTACTTGTATCACTTTAATGAGTCATTGATATTGCCCATAAAACAAATTACTAATTTTATGAATACATAGCAAAATAAGCCTAGTATTTAAATTATGGTGAAACTTTAATTTTCTGTATTGTTTAAGTGATTTTATATAAGCTACATAAATAGCAAGTAAGAGTAAAGTGGAAAAGTTGAAGGATAAAAGTGTGAGTGCAATATGAAAGATTGTTGTGCAAAAAATAACTTTATAAGAGCATGAATTGAATGTTGAAATAACATAAATATAGCAGAGGTTTTTCTTCGTGAACTTGTGGAATTTGAGCTCAACGTATTTATGTCTGTCTTATCTGTCTGTGTGTGTAGCTATCCATAAATAATAATATTCTCTGAAATCATTTATATTCAGGATTAAAATGGATTTTAAGAAGTATTAAATCTGAATCCCTCCTTTAGTATCAACTTCCCTATGACATAATGACATTAATTCTTGGTGAGAAAAGCAATGTAACACAGGTTTGGGTGGGGGAGGGAAGAGTGGGGGCTAGGCTAAATGTTTACATGGTGTTAGATGGGGGTAGGGGGGTGAGAAAAAAGTGTTATGTGGTTTATGAATGAGCCCTTAGCTCAGTCATTAGCGTGTCTGTCTACTAAACTAAGGGTCTCAAGTTTGATTCCTAGCATGGCCGATAAATTTATCATTGATGAAATGTGGGTTTACCCTTTCACAACGATGAAGTAACATCCCAGGATTGGATTTTGTGCCTCTCCTAGTCTGAAGTTAGATTATAAGGCATATGAAGCTATGGCAGGCATATGAAGTTACAACAGGCCGATAGTGGAAAATATATAGCTTGAATAATAAACTGACCCAGGTCACAAGCTGGAAAACATAATGGATATAAAGTAAAAGTAAATGGTGTTAGACAAGGTTCTGTTATGTCTCCATGGTTGCTTAATGTATTCATGGATAAGTGTATGAAGGATGCTTATGCGGTTGGTGTATATATAGACAATATGAATGTAAGAGTGCTCTTATATGTAGCGGATGCCATATAAATGGATGAGAATGAAAGTGGCTTGCAAAATGCATCAAATTGTTTTAATGTATCAACCGGCAGAAACTAAGATGAAAGTTTTTGATAAGAACAGATCAAGAAATGATTGTCAGCTTAGTATAAATGGAAAACTTTTAGAATAAGTGAATAATTTTGTCTCTCTGGGCAGAATATTCTGTCAAAATGGAAGGAAGGATAGATGGTTAAATCAACAGACTGGTGAATGCACCTCTGAGAGTAGTCGGACTATTGCAAAGAAAGTAGTAGTATTGAAAGAGGCAAAGATGACACTATATAAAAGTGTGTTAATTCAAACTTTGTTTTATGGATGTGAAGCATGGGTTTGTCAGGAGAAACACAAAAGCAAGGTGAATGTGGTTGAAATAAGATATCTAAGAAATGTATGTGAGAAAACTCGAATGGACAGAGTCAGTAACAACTCAGTGCTGAAGAAGCGTTATTTGAAAGGGAATCCAATAAGCCACTGTGAAAGAAGCGCCTTACGTTGGTTTGGGCATGTTGAGAGAATGAGTGTGGATTGAGTGACCAAGCAAATATAATGAAGGTAGAGCGTGTGGATCAAAAGGAAGGGGTAGACCATGTAAGACGTGGATAAATGTTGCAGATGAATGTGTGAAAAAGAGACACATTGAGTTTTAAGAATAAAAGAGCATTTATTACTTGGTGAATGGATGTTGTTGAAATGAAGGGAGTATGCAAGGATAGTTAAGTTTGGAGAACGTTAGTATAGATGGATTAATCATGGAGCTGTTTTTTGAGCAATGCACACAGTTTCTCGCTTACCCCCTTAAGGGAATGACATGCTATAAATGTATATAGGCATGAATGTAGCCATGGGGGGAGGGGGGGCAGCTGCCCTCCCCCTTCCTAAATCAAATTTTACATAAATAAAAATATTTAATCTAATGTAGAAATAAACACACGCTGGAAAAGTTGAGTTTGGATTTATTTGGTTTTAGAACCTCTTAAATATGGCAAAATATACCACAACATTATGCCTTTATTAAGCTATGATCTTACTCTAAGTTGATCAACCTTCAGAGTACTGGGCGATAAGACAACTAGTATGTAAAGGAAGGGGCAGGTGTCCATTGGCTTGAACTTCTTCGACGACAAAAAAATGGAATTTCAGGAGTTTGTGGGTTTTGTGGAGCTCCCTCCCCTTGAGGCTACCACGCTTGCAACAAACAGACATGTTCCTGGAAGAAGAAGTACTTGACCCGAAGAAATGTATAGGCCAGGGTTATGGCAGGCCTTAGGTTGTGGCTGGAAAGGAAGGTATGCAAACAATTTTAAGAAAAAAGTATGAGAAAGCCATGTTTTTCTATTGTGCATCACACAAACTGAATCTTGTAGTGAACGACTTGAACATTGTACCAGAAATATGCAACGCTATCACCACTATCTAGGTCATCATAACGTCTTTCAGAGTTAGTGTTGAGAAGAAAATACGCCTCAAACATTCGACTCATCTGTGAGATGTGATGGTCCCAAAATTGCACAAGTATTGAAGTTTTAAATTAGCATCATTGAAAGGTTGGAGAGATCATTGCTAGAAGGAAATGGCAACACAAGAAAACAAGCATTCCAGCTACCAAAGCTCAATTCATTGTTGCTGTCGCTCTGATAGCCAAGTATTTTGCTTCATTGGAACCTGTGGTAAATGTGCTACAGTCTAAAAGCCTGAACCTGCTTCGATGTTTACGGAACATCAAACTGACGCCTGGAGGGATAATAACTCACTGCAATGATGCAGAGCAAGTTGCTACAGAGCTCTTACAGGATGTCTACAAGATTGCCGGAGAAGTTGGAGTGGAATTAATGTTGCCGAGATCTGTTGGAAAACAGCATTATCCCTCCTTTAGAGTACTGGAAGAGATCCCTAGTAATTCCTTACTTGCACTCTTTAGTGTCTTCATCGGTTCAACGTTTCTCAGAAGAACATTTACCTGCTTTTTCACTTTTTGCTTAACACCCCCTTATGTTGGAGATGACCATTCGAGACTTAAAGATTAAAGCCAAGCAGTGATTTCTTATAAGTTGCAAAACTTTGACTCCGAAGCTGAACTTTAGTATACCATATGGATATAAAAGACTCAGCAAAAAGCAGTTAAAAGAGCTGAACATAGCAGACCTAATAAAAGAGGCGGAAATCTTTGACCCAGCCACATAAAAGGCTCTGCTCATTTCTCTTATTCATTCATGCATCATTTGTATTGTAGAGCGGCCATTCAGTACCTTACAGAGAGTAAAGACCTGGCTAAGTTCGACAATGACAGGGGAGTGGCTCATTGGGTTATGCTTACTGATTGCACACAGAAAAATTACATTGGGGGAAAAAAAGAAGAATTTTATAAGGAAGTCCTAAAAAGCTTTTCAGCAAATCCAAGAAAACTTTTTTTAGTTTAGATTTTTCTTATATAAGATGAAAAAACTTTTTTTTTTTTGGTATGGCCCTAACCCTTTTAGTGCCACAAGTTGATATGATCAGCTCCGCCTACTATCGCTAAAAGCTCTATGGTCCGATCTGATCGGCTCCGCCTACTACAGTTAAAAGTGCCAGAGCCGATGAGGTTGGCTCTCCAAATTTGAGCTAGTTCTCGCTTTATCTGATAGATAGTGTAGTAGTGTCATATATCACTGGAAAGAGAACATTTCCCTCTATTATTTTATATAAGGTTGGCAACAAAAATAACCGTAAGTAGTTGTTATTGGAACTGGGCGTTTGGTACATTTACAATGGGGCGGTCACGTACTTAATATGCTAAGTGCAACACCTGTTTACAAATGAGCTGCATGGAAAAACTTATGTGTGGCTCATATTCATACTGATGTAAATAGTTTTGTAAATATTTTTAAATGTACAGGTTAAATTGTTCTTAGGTTAGAAAAATATACTATTTAGATTTTCATGGTATGTCATGTTAATGAATAGATTTATTTACCAATGTAAGTAAATAGACGTAATGAATTTATAAATGTATATAATATTATTTTTTTTAAATAGGGGAAATTGATCATTATAAAAGGTTTTTTGAAAAACGCATTCATTAAGCTTAGGCCTAAATATTTATTCATAAGATAAGCAATATAATAAATCTTGATGTAAGGTAAGCAATGATGACCCCAAAAATATCTAATGTAGGATATCAATTGAAAATTCCTGTAATTCCTACTTGTATTATATTTTGAAGAAGGTATATGATCATACATATTCAAAACTTTATTTTCTTCTATAAAACTAAATGCACTAACACAAAATAATATTGAAATGTGTCTATAATATTTTTTAACTATGTTAGTTATCATTAGTTTTGAAGAGAAAAAAAAAGAAAAAAACTTAAAATTTATATATTGAATAATTTTAATTAAATTGTACTAATTTTTTATTATTATTAAAGAACAGTACATACAGATTAAGATGATAGAAAAATCAAATTAATCACTTTATAAATAAGGTTTGGCGAATTTTCTTGCAAACCCTTAAAAACTGAGGAAATAGCTGTGACATTCTTTGCACACAAAACCTAACAGGTCTCTGGCACTCTTTATGCGCAAATTTTGGAATAGGCGTGGCACTAAAAGGGTTAAGGGTTGACAGTAAAGTTGCCCACGCCTCTTCGCCCCAGAAAAAAGCCTGCAGATGCTCGTGTGTGTGTGTTGTGTTGTGGTGTACATGTGTGTGGTGCATGTAATAGGGTCAAGTTTCCTAACTCATCAACCTTAAAAATAAATCCCTGCCATATTTGATTCATTTTTCCCCAAACTGTTATATCGATGTTTCACTATTTTGTTTTTCAGATCTGGTGAAGAATTCTGATTTGATGTGGAGACAAAGTGTATGGAGTTCCACTATTGCTGCTTCAATTGCCGCTAACCATCTCAAAGATGGGGGTCTGATCTCTCTTCCTGGAGCAAAGCCTGCCCTGGGAGCTACCCCAGGCAAGTACATGTGCTCGATAGTTTAATCTCTTAGGTGTAGGGAGGGACCTCATTATGGTAGCGCCTAAGTAAATAGTGAATTATCGTCATAAAAACTCTTAAATTTTGGTTTAAGAAGTCTCAAATAAAAAAGCTGTCCAAAAATGGGTTTATTACACTTAGAAAAATCACATTTTTTGTACAATAAATTAAGTATGTTTGTTCCTATCTAGGCCTAACCTAACCATATGTTCATGCTGGCTTCCTTCAGTATCACTTACTTTACATTATTGTACAGTGTTTCTACACTTTCTTACTATACATTTCCAAGCCATTAGACAATAATTCATTTTATTCAAATTAAAAGATTAATATTCCAAACTTGTTAACAAGACACTTAAGTGTACATTAAGTTGATCATGCTCCCAGCATAACAATGGCTATAGAAGGTTTGACTATTTTATTCTGGCAGCCATTTTGACTTAAAGAACATCTTTTATTATTAGAGTCAAGATACATCTATTTTTTTAATAATCTACTTTGAGTTAAAGCGATTAATTGTATCATTTGTTGCGGTGATTATAAACTATGTTGATACACAGCAATATAACTACATACAGAGCAATGCTCAGAGGTACCACATTCATCACATATTATCTAATATTGCAATTATAGTCCACTCTCCACACTAAGCTTTTATAAACTGAAGTGGGGAATTGCCAGGCCTCCACCGTGGTTCGGATTCCACATTAAACTATAGGTCCTTCATTTCATCTCACAATCACCCTACCATTACACATTAGAGTAAGTGCATATAACCCGAATGGGTAGTAAGACGCGGTGCTAATAATAATAATAATATAAACTGAATTTTGCTTAGAAATCACGAATTTTGTTTTAAAATATTAATACTATTAAGAATTCTTGAGAAAATTTCGATTTCACTTATAAATACCTTTTGTAAACTCAAAAATATGTAATTATGATTTCTTTGAACTTAAAACAAGTTTCAGTGCTTTTGAAATAGATTTTTCAAATGTTTTCGTGAAAAGTCTTATGTCCCTACTTATGTACTGTAGTTAATATTTAAGCTAGAGATACCTAACTGCTATATTTTCAAATTATATTAATATATATTTGTGATTAAATACTAATTAGTAAATCCCTCTACACAAATATTCTGACCTACAACTGTTTTTTTTACTATATACTTTAATTTAAAATATACAACTGGGCGAAGAGGTTGTGGAAAAAAATTGTTTATTACTCAGCCCCAAAACCCAAGTCCAGTGGTAGCCCTATAAATTGTGATTCATGTTTCACTTATATTGAAATGTCGTTATTGTGCTTATTCTTTTTTATTTGTTTTAATCCTATTTTGCTCTAACTACTTCCCACATATAATAATAATCATAATAATAATCATTAAAGGTTTGCAAACTTATAGGTTTTTCATTCAAAGTTCGAGGGAGCTTCTTATAATTCTCTCGAATCGAGCTTAGATTCAATACATATATAGTTTTAAAACATATTATTTATTTAAATAAAAATAAAAGGATCATTAATTTTATTTTTTTCAAACTTGTTTATTTGAAACAAAATAAAACAACTTTAAAATTAAAATTACATTAATATTTTTTCAATGAAAAAAACTTATTATAACAACTGGACATTTCACAAATAACATCTTGATAAGTAGAGGGAAGAGTAAATAATTAATCATCTCTCAGCAAAACACACAATACATCGCACAAATAGCCTTATGTAGGTAGTAGGTTTGAATTTACCGATTCCATAAAGCTTCCAAGTTCAAACTCAAGCTTCTATTAAGGGAGCATAAAATATTTCCCATAGACCCATGATAATCACTAATCAATGAAATTTGTGATTTAGGAATGATCGGGTATGGCATGGCCAAGGCAGCCATCCATCAGTTGACAAAGTCTCTTGCCGCTGACAACAGTGGACTGCCTCCAAACTGTTTGGCTGTGGCCATTCTGCCAATCACTCTTGACACGCCCATGAACCGCAAGTGGATGCCCAATGCCGACTATGCCACTTGGACACCCTTGGAATTTGTTGCCGAGTATGTATTATGATGAACCATTGGCTCTGTGTCACTTAGCAAATAGTTAATGGCCTTAGGATTCAATACATATTGGAGGTTTTTCCTATTTTAAATATGAATTAGTTTTTATCACTAGTATGTCTTCCACTTTACTGAAAATCAATCAATTTTAGTAACAAAACATCAGGGATAGAATATTCAAAACCTTGAGGGTCTTCAATATTTTAAAGATAATTCAAAATCTTAAATAGAAATTAGTTTGAGAGTTGTATATTGGTAGCTTAGCCCAACAAAATTATAAGACAAACATAATAATCATACCTCAGACCTTTAATATCATCATCATCATCAACTATTTCCAGCCTGTGGTTGGGCTCGTTTAGTAAAATGTCTCCATCTTCCTTTGTCCTTCCACCATTCTTTCTCCTTTATTTGATTTCATTCTTCTCCTCTCACATGCACACTTGATGTTAACTGCTCCTCCCATTTCTTTCCTAGTCTCCCTTGCAGTCTTTTTTTCTACATCTCCAATCTCTTTGGGATTCTTTCCCTTTCCATCCACATTACATCACAACCTTGCCTCCTCTAATATCTAATTTATTTCCTGTATCTCAACTATTGCCTGGACAACTTCATTCATCATCTTGTTTTTGCTGTGGCCTTTTTAATGAACGCGATATTCAAATTTGAAATCTGTAGGCAGAAAGAGGTTTCTAATTCGATAAAAAGTGGATTCAGTCCTTCATTACATATTTTGGCATATTGTTGAGTGATAAATAAAATTTTAATTGTTAGGCTTTTTTTCCATCGAAGATGGTGTTGCTGGTTGTGAAAAATTATTTTATCAATTCACAGAGGGGTGAAGGAAAGGAAGAAGAGTAGACTAATAATATTATCGTAATATACTTTCACCAATTATATGAACATGAATAATGGGTTTTAAGTCACTTGAGTTGTATATTTTTTTTTGAAATTTCTTTCAGTTTGTTTCTGCGCTGGACTCTAGGGGAAGATCGGCCTGCTAGTGGCAGTCTGGTCAACTTGGTGACCAAGAATTACACCACAGAGCAAGTTCTTGTTTAAATATGCTGACCTAATAAAATGTTGCAACGATGAGGGGCCAAATATATAAAAGTTTGTTCAGCAAGAGAAATAACTATGTCTATTTTTAGTGTTTCAAAATAACGGAGTAAATTAAGTTTGATGACATCTATGATCTTCCACCCAATATATGTGTGTTTTGTGTCAATAGCACACACACACACACACACACACACACACACACACGCCTAAAACCCATGGCAACTAAGTTGGTTACTGAAAAACCTGGGAGTATTTTTATCAGTTAAAGGAATTTTAATGTGTGTTACTGATACGTCATTAATTATGTTTGGTTGTATGGACATCAGAGGTTGATTTTGCTGTTTGATTATCCCTTGAATCCCTCAAATACCCTAGAATTCGGGCATCCCATCTCTATTTAAACTGTGTTTAAAATGATTATCAACATGTTTTGAAATACTTTATTAAATGATTGGATTCAGAAACTTAACATGTTAAAAGTATTTGATTGGATAAAATTAGTTTAGCATGAAATTCAATTCGGTTTTGACTAGTTTATTTTAGGCTTGAGATTCGATTCGAGTCAGCCAAGATTTAGATTTGGTGCGAAATTGTAAGTTATAGATTTGCACAAGCTTATAAATACTACAATATTTTCATGTTTGTTTGATTTAAATATTCACAATATCTATTATTTACAGTAATTACATCTTTAAAATGATGGAAATGAAGTATGTAGGAAAAATACCAATAGGGAAGCCAAGAAAGAGTTGGGAGGAGCAGATAATTAGAAAGTGTTAGAGTGAGAGAAGAGGAATGAAAGCATTTAAAGTAGGAAGGAGAGAGGAAGTTGGAGGCATTTTACTAAACTGACCCGGCCACAGGCTGGAAACGGATGATGATCGTGATAATGAGAAAAGCCCTTTCTGATATTACTGGCTTTATTTTTTTAATGTCCAATCATAAGACAAAATTGATGATTGAAAAAATTTAGAAAATTAGGCTTACATCCTAACTGTTTACAAAACTCAATTTGTACACTAAATATATTCTTAGTTATTTTTTACTGGAGTATTTGTTTGTTGCTATCCATGACAATCTCTGTGTAGATGTAGACCTGTGTATTGCTTTCCTAATTTTAGTACAGTCAAAATACTGCTTTACAATTGTGACAATGTAAAATAAACTTTATTTTTAATATATGTTTGACATCACCAAACAAGGTTTTATAATTGTCTAATTGGGGCAGGGCCGACCAACTATTTTGCCCATTGTGCCAATGCTGATCATTTGGTTTATTCAATTTTAAATATCATAAAGATAATTATTTCGTAATAATTTGTTTTTAACTTAATGTGCCTCATTTTTAGTTGGTTCAATATTGTAGGTTTGCTTATATAAGTTTAAATAAAATTTAGATAATTTGCTTTATTATTGGTGTTAATTTTGTGATGGTTTAATACAGGAATTTAATTTTTAAATCTCTCCATAGAATATCATGGCAAATATATTCATCTTTGAATAAAAACAGAAAATAACATTTCAGCAATCGGCATCAGCCCAACCCTAAAATAGATCTTAATTATCAAAACTTTGCTTTTGTAAGTATGACACTGTGATCGTTTGATAAAATTATCAGCTGTTTCAACTATCAACAAAGTAAACTTTAATAAATCATTGATAACATATTAATTCTGATCCATTTTGAATTGATGCTAATCAATTAAAACAACACATTAGTTTTCTTTGAAAAATATTATATGATTTAATATATAAAGTGTTAACTTTAGTGGTGCTTGGCCTACCTCTAAAATTGATCAATTGTTTTTAATAAAACTGTGTTTAAGGTGAAAATACAACTGCATACACTATTTTAATCAAGATAAATTCATCATGAAATATCTATGTTGGAATTATAATGTTTAAAAATGAGGGGGCCTAATGGATAGATAATTTTAAAATAAAGGAAATTGATAAAACTAAAGAAAAAGGAAAAATAAACTACTAAGAGTAAATTTGATGAAGAAAGCCCACCTAGGGAAAGAGGGAAAATGTGGGAAGAGTCCAATGCACAAAGGTGACATCTTTTTCCTTTCTTCTGTCTTATATAGTAGAAGTAGTCACACATACATTTTTACACAAATATAATATTATTTCACTTCCCACATTTTTCCTCTTTGCCTAGGTGGGCTTTCTTCATCAAATTTACTCTTAGTAGTTTATTTTTCATTTTTCTTTAGTTTTATCAATTTCCTTTATTTTAAAATTATGTTGGAATTATAAATAAGTTTTTGATGTATGCATAGTGAAAAATGCATCGCATAGTTAAAGAAAGAGATATGTGCAAATATTCTCAATGTGTTGCTTGTAAAACCATATAAGAAAATGGTATTTTATGTTCTGTATAGATTATGTTGTCGCTACATTACACTTATACTAAAACACTACAAAAAGAGTAAATGTTGGCTCAAACTGTTAGCTTATATTATCTATGTTATTTATTGTTGCTATGTTAGTATAATTTTAAAACAATTGAAGTTTTATTATCTTTTACATGTTTACAAATTTTTATAAACAGAAATATGTCTTCCTTTGCATTTAAAGACATACAATGAGACTAATTAATATTTCATGTGTAATAAATGTAATTGTGTGACTTGAAGACCTTGTATAGGGATAGAACTATACCCTGATTTTGGTAGGAAGAACAGTATGTGGTGGTTACTAAGGTTAATAAAACAATTTCAATATATTCATACATAGTGTCATGTTATCTGGAGCTGTCACTTTTAATAAATATTAGAGGTGTTGGAAGTCCACTTTTTCTATTTGAAGCATACTCAAATCAAAAATCTGAAATATTATCGAAGTTAGAATAGTTTTTGTTAGTAATTTTATGCCTGAAAAGATATATTTTGGTTATAAATATATCTTTATACACTAAAATTATTTGAAAAAGTCTTTTGTTATTTTATGCTGAAATTTCTTTATACACTAAAATTACTTGAAAAATGTTTTAGTGCATAATTGTTTGTAATTTAGTTTTTATCATGATAAATTAGGTAATTATCTATTTACAAATTCAATTCAGATTTTTTCCATATGAATATGGTTTTGTACTGTAAATGTAACAGCTTAAAATAATTGTCGAAGCTGATAGTTTTTCGGAGTCAAGTTGAAGTTTATAAGCTTCCCACATCTCTAATATCAATACCTGTAAAATAACACAAAATGATAAAATGTTATTAATGTTGGCCGCAAATATGTTTTAATTTTCGAAACTGTTTATCCTACCAAAATTAGAGTATGTAGGCACGTTTTTATCTAATATTGTTCACAAGGTGTCTACTGTTCCAGAAATAATTTATAAAGAAAGAGAAGTATCACTGGGTAATTGTTCCATCTTTAGTAATGTGTCATACATCACAGTACACCCCTCACACACATGCATGCACACAGACATCTGATCCCCAGTGGTGATATGGGTATCGGCTCCCCAAATATGTATACAACTATACAATTGGTTAAATAAATATTTATATAGCACTGCGCCTTACTACTCAGTTGGGTTATACGCTTATGTAGTAATTACACTAATGGTTTTAGGAATTAGGAGGGTTATATTTAGAGGAAGTCTACCCGCATTTGTGTGGAGGGAGAATGGAAAATAATTTTGGAAAAAAAATCCCTCATACACTCGACTGAGATTCAAACCTCAATCTTCCCATTACTGCGAGAGTAGCACCTTAGACCATGCAGCCACTGAAATGAATATTAGTCACAGTTAAAGAATGCAACCTACTTGATTAAACACACAACTTCAACATGTCACAAAAATAATGTTATTAGGCTCTGATATTACATGTTCCTACTGTCTATGACATTTTTTGGTAGTGTGGCCAGGCTTCCAGCTTGTGAACAACTATTTTTGACCCATTTGGATGTGTGTCAAACCCACAAAACTATGATTTGTTCGCTGTATCATTTTATTTTCCTAAAAATATTCATACCAGTAGACTTGTTTTAGAAAAATATTTATTTTGAGGTAAAAATTTGTATTTCCTATTCTTACAATATTTTTTATGAAACAAAAGCTATTTAAGAGTTAAAAAAACATAGTTGGTTGATTTTCTTTAGAATCTCTTTGATTTATTGTTGTTAATTAGAAGATCTGGTATATTTTTTACATGCTTTATTTCTAGTTTTATAAAACTGTTGTGGTTTTTATTTTAAAGCGAATAGTACATTAGAATTATATTTTTTTAATTTTCAGATGGGTTTATTGATATTACTACTTAATAAAATGTTCCTTTTTTATAGTTTTAAGTTTTTTGATGCAATAAATCATTTTTTGGTTGTGATTTGTTTTGTTTTTTTAAATTTAATATTACTTATTTATGGCTTTTAGTTCAGAAGAGAAAAAGTTCTGATCCTGTTGGTATTTGCATTTTAAAGCCTAATAATTGTCATGAAAAGTTCAAGGCCCACTCTAAATTTACCCTAATTTGTGGCTAGGAGCTGTTTCAGTAAAATGTAAACGCCTTGGACTAAAGGATCTCATGTGTCAGGAAAAAGTTACTCAATGGAACTTGCAGCCACATCAATAATAGATGTAGGAGTATAATTCAACATGCATTTACATCGGTGCGTATCATCTGTACTAAGATATACTATTTTAACACTTTTCGCATACACGAAAAATAAATGTTTAGTAGCCGAAATTGACAAAATATATTTATTTTGTATATATGAAAGTTGATAGCAATGACTTCACATGGTATGTTTAGTTATTTTACAAGAATTAAAATATTATTTAAACTATTTGTTTTCCTCCTCATATTTTGCATTTATTAATAGTCTAGTATTGTTTAACTTTTTAATAGCATTTTTTTTAACAAAAGTAATTCTTTCTATGCATAGTTATGTACTAACTACTAATGAATTGGGGATTAGGAAGGTTGAATTTAGAGGAAGTATATCCATATTGGTATGCAGGGAGAGTGAAAAAAATCACCCTCAGTAGACCCGACCGTGATTGATTCGAACCCCAATCTCCCTATAACCGGCAGTCTAGTATAACACAAGAGTGATGCTCTGAACCATGCTTATACCGAAATAAGTACATGGCTCTTTTAATAGAGTCGTTTGTATCCTTAATAAAAATTTGCCCTATTTTTAGATAGATTTTAGATTTGAATTTATTAGCTTTATATTTATTTATATATATATATATATATATATATATATATTTCATTTTACTGTAGGGTGGATTGTACATTTCAAGTTCTCAAATAATATCGGTACTGGATTTTACATTATTAATGTAAATGCAGCTGAAGTTCCTATAACCAAAGAGTTGAACCTAAATTAAAACCCAATAACTGAAATTAACAGTTGTTTTTAAAAAACCGGAACCCTAAAAATAAATTGCCTAGGAACCGAAGTTGATATAGTATATTTAGGTTCATTAAGATTCTTATCGGTTCTAAAATTACGTTTTTTTTGTATTGCATATTATGCCTTCTTTTTACCTTAATCTTATTTTGAAATGCTCTATTTTTATTTTTTATCAAAGTCTGGTATATTCAGTTTTGTTTTTTTTACCTAAATAAATTTTAATTTGCTGTAAATTGTTTTTAATGAAATTTTTTATTTACTAATTTTATCATGGTAGTTTAGCTATTAAATCTAAAAAAATGAACTGTTTCATTAATAGCACAAAACTGGTTAAATCTTCAAAATTATGGTCTTTAAGGATCATTTTTTGTTCTAAAAACACATGTCAAATGTGGTGAAGATGGTTAATGTTGTCTTTTTTATTTATATGTATATTTATGCAAGGTAATTAAATATAAATTGAATAAGGATAGTTAAAAGTCCTTATATAAGCATCTTTCAAGCCATGTTTCATTAAAATTTAAGCGTTTGTATTATCCATTTACCATACCAAGTTGGCGTAAAGATGATTATGCAAGGGGTGAACATATTCAAATCCATACTAAAATACATTTCAAGGTCATTTTCACAAAATTGGCTAAGGGCCAGTTTCATAGTCAGACTTAGTAAGCCTCAAGTGTGGCGCTACACTAAGTAAATGACGACACCAACCTAAACCAGAATGGAATGGACCAGTTTCCTATGCGAGAACGGCCCATTCCATTCGAGTTTAGGTAGGTGTCGTCTTGTATTTAGTGTAGCGCCGCACTTGAGCCGTACTAAATTTGACTATGAAACTGGCCCTAAATCTAGGCACTGGTTCTCACTATATAAAAAATGCTTTGTCCTTCAAATACATGGTGATCAATAAAATTAATGTTTATTAAAAAAAAATTCTAACTTTTTTAATGTAATGGATTAAAAATCCAAGCTATTAAATTTATTAATTATGGTTATAGCTCCATCCAGGACCACTTTATACATTAGGCCGACTAAACAAAGTGCCAAGGGCCTACGAACCTTTTGTGACCTACAATACATAAACAATAAAATCCCAAATAAGAAAAGAACTGCAAATTTTAATTCAAAATATTTATTTTGGATATTTGAGTGACTAAAATAATAATTTAAGAAGTCGTCATATTTTTCAACAGCCTCGCTGGTATAATCAGAGAAACACTAGTTTAACAAGGTTATGTTATTATGCGTAGTTACATCGCAAACCATTGACAGACCCAAGATATTGTGTCTTCATAGGTATTCACGTTGCATTAAAATTTGCAAGCATTCTCAAGAGTTATTGTTCTTTGTGTGTGCAAACAATGAAATTATTATAGAAATGAGAAAATATTGGACACATACAATAAAAGAGCCTAGGGCCTATGAAGATCTTAAAATGGCCCTGGCTTCATCTACATGTATTTTGTAAATTGAAAAATGACACCTGAAAACGATTTAACACATGAATTTTGTCTAAATAAGCCAATGCTCAAGACACCGAGCTACCCAGGAGTCGGGGCCATTCTTTACTCATATTTTAAGGTGAGTCTGTGATGGTTAGAGTATTGGGTTTGATTCCTGTGTCATTTTCCTATTTACAGAATAGTCATTTTTTAAATGTAGTTTGGCCCTGTGTTCAAAATCTCATTCAATTAAAGTTATTCAATAAAGTATTCTTTTATAAATATACTATTGTGTTTTTTACCGTCTTTTACTACCTGTTTGGGTTATATGCTGTTGCATACTTTAGATACTATGTACTTCAAACCCAAAAATTCCTATCCATATTTTAATATTTGCAATGAGAAGCTAATAAGTCACAAGATATGTGAATGAAATTTCTCCAAACTAAATCTACAGCAATGTAAGTTGGGTTAGGAGTGATTGTCATTGGTGTTAATTTGTTCAAGTTGTAAACTATTTTTTGTTGTGATGCAATGTAAGCTAAATGTATATGCTACAAATGGACAAGACAATATTTATCCTGGGTAGCATCTTAAATCAGAGAATATATATTTTTGTGTTTATGTATAATGAAATATTAGTTTTATTTTCTTTTGAACAGTCCTACCACCTTTTACTTATTCACACAAAAATAACATTTATGTTTGGACATTTTTAAACATTGAAAACTATCATATTATTAGAGTTGGTCATAAATAATGTTATTAAATAGTTTGGCCAATTACTTTAAAAAACTTGGTTCTAGGTTTTAATGCTATGTGGTATTTTCTAAAATAAAATAAAAAAATTCCGTCTCTTACTATCCATTTGGTTAATAGTTAATACGCTTATCTACTAATTATGCTAATGGGTTAGGAATGAGGAAAAATAAATTTTGAGGAAGTGTATCCACATCCATGTGGAGTGTGTTGGTAACCGATTTAAGAAAAACCACTCGCGGTGCACCCAAATGAGATACGATCTCCCCATCATCAGCAGTCTAATTTATTGTGAGAGTAGTCTCTTAGACTATGTGGTCACCGAAACGAGTTTCTATCTCTTAATGGAAACAATAGTGCTGGGTTTTGAGATCAAAATATATTTGTTCGCATGAGAAATATTTTTCCTCCCTCTTTTTTTTTAACTGCAATTTACAAACTTTGGCAAGAAAAAGGGGGAAACAAGGGGTGGTTGCTGAAAACGATTAAGTGGGCATCAGCTTACAAATGCTGTTCACTTTTTGGAAATGTGTTGCCAAGAATGAATTTTTACTCATAGGATATAGTTGCCAGCTCTCCTTAATTTGTGATAATCATAGTAGTTTGATATTAACATGGTGTCTACTCAACTTGACCAATGAAATCCCCGACCTTTTCCCTGATTATTTCCTAAAATTCCCCGACTAAAAAAGTATGTCACATCCTCCTAACTCGCACCCCCCCCCCCTCATTTTTCTATTAACCTTTTTTATAAATAATAATAAATTTTAAATATTTTTTTAATTCGTATTAAAATTGTTTACTAGTAATTAAAAATATATTACACAGCTAAAAACAAAAAAAAATTACATAATTTACTGATTTAATGATTATCGTATTTCATATTTTGAGTAAAATATCATTTTCTCGGATTTTTATTGTGATTTACCAAATTCCCGACTTATTCCCGTTTTTTCCCAATCACTTCAAATTGCCGGCTAATTCCCGTTTTCCCGGATGGTAGACACCCTGTATTAACACATTTTCTGTGTTTTAGCATCAATTATTATGATTGTATATATGATTGAAAATAATGGGGAATTATTACATTTTTTACTCCACTATTGAGAAGTAGGTGTACCATAATACTCATGACAATAGTAAAATTGAAATTAAATAAAAATTTTAACGAATATTAGGGACAAAGGAGTACATGAGATAGTAGAGGAAGCAATACTGAGATGGTATGGACATGTAATGAGGATGGAGAAGATGGTATAGAAAATTATGGTGATGGAAGTATTTAAGAAAGAGACCTCAAGGGGGGCTAAGAAAAAGATGGGAGGACCAGATAGCAGAAAACGTGTGAGAGAAAAATGGTGGATGGACAAAGTAAGATAGAGGCATTTTACTAAACCGACCTGGCCCCAAGCTGGAAACAGTTGATAATGAGTACGGACAAAACTTAATTTTGGTAAATTTCAAAAGATACAGTTCAATTAATGATTATTTTTTTTAGTGAGCACTTTGTTGAAATATTATAGGTATTATATAGTTGTTAAAGGAGCTTAGGTAATTTTCTGATAATAAAATACAATACAACTAAGTAAGACCTTACACACTAAATTACATTCTATTTTATTTGAAGTATTTAACGTGCATTTTCTGAACCAACTGATATATCAGCACACGAGAATTCTTATGAGCGTGAGCAAAAGGGTCTAAAAATGTTGTCAGGAAAGGTATTTTCCCATGCATTCTAGGGTTATTTTACATTCCACAATCTAAATGGGATCGTTGGCTTTACTTCCTCTTCGAAGGAAGTTGTTCTACAGATTTTTATCACTCAAGAAAAATCGGTCAACCCCAGCTGAGTTTGAATCCATGTAAATTTGATGCTGAGGCAAGCACTTTACCCCAAGACCACCGAGGTCGACATTACATTCTAAACCAATGTATTTTTCTTATGAATTGTGTGTACTCTATGCTATGCACTACTTATTATTAGTTACATATTACGAACAAATATAGACCCAGCCTTACAATCAAAAGAGTTAAGTAATTAATGAAAAACTTGAACTTGTTTCTTACACAAAATTTCAATTCATGGTCTAGTGGAGGACAATCACAATAGTTTTTCCTGTTCAAATGAGTGAAGTGTCTCTGTGCATGTGCAGGTCATCACAATGTTGCCACGACTCACGACAAAGAATAATATGTCATGAACTAAAAATATTGAAAACCATTGCTCTAAACTGAAAGGCTAATCTGGTTAAGGAGTTTTTAATATTCAAATTGGGCGGGAGATGTAGAAAAATTTTTGTTATGGGATTAAGAGGAAGAGATTCAAAATAAATTTTAATTGATAAAAATATTATACAAATATTCTAAAAAGACACAGCCATTAAAATTCACACACATGATCTACAATATTGTTCCCTATATTATAATGATATAAGTACTTGACCATTGGTTAATAAAATAGATATTAACAAATATGTTCTCTTGTATTTTCTTAACACAACTGTAATAAAGACAAAAGGGAAAGTGTTCTTGGTTTTACTTCTTCCGGCTGCATTATGGTATTACTTCTACATATGTCTTATTTGTTATTAATTTAATGTCTTGTTTTTATGGACAAGAGATTATTAATGTGTAGAAATGAAAATCAACCTAATCTGAAATAAAACCATTGCCTCAGACATGGTTGTCGGACGTGGGAAACGACGTTCTCAACCATGGTTGAAGTGTAAATCAGTCTTAGCCTCATGCACTGTGTTTATTGTGCTTATAATTTGAGATCATAGTGATACACTGGTTGAGCATAAGTTATCGATTTCAGTTTACACTGATCAGGTAAACTAGCAAGGTCCGCTTCCACTTCTAGGAGAAATGAATTGGAGTGCTGCAGCCAGCACTGCTCACACCTAGTCAAATCGAAGCGCAGTATTTAGACTCACATTTAAGTGACAAATAAAGATGAATTGCAGGGGTTTTAAATATTAAACCACAATAATATGTGGAATGTCCTCGAACTTAACCAGAAATTACCAATGATGCAAGACTTTACCGTGCGAGGCTAATTAATCAAAGAAAGTATTCCCCATGTTATTTGATGCTTAACTTCAATTAATATAGGTTTGAGCTGGTTCATTTAGATATGTGGAAACAATATGTTTTTGCTTGACTTGATTCCGTATGCTTAGGTGTGAGCGGTCCTATATAGTTCAAATAATTCTTCAAGAGTATTTTAGTTCGTTCAAATAATTCTTCAAGATCATCTTGGTTAAACATAAGGATTCCAGTTGCTATTGTCTTCGGGTTGAAGTCCGTTGGTGACCAGTAATATAATGTCTACAATCCACCAAATACCGACTCCGCCTAGTGTAAGAAGTTTCCCGACAGCAGTACCAGTTTGGCCCAAGCAGAATCTGTCCATACCCAAAAAACCTAATAGTATACTGTATATCAGCGTTGTTGCAAAGAAGTGTCCGCTATACCTAAAATGACAAAAAAAAAAGTTTGGTTTAATGCATGCATAAACTTGATTAATATTTTTAGTATAGTCTAAAAAAAGAAAATGCTTCATCAAAAGAAAAGTTATTATGTTTCACAATGAAAAGGCCCAATGGCTAAATGATTATCCAATCCAATCTGTGCTACCACCCCTCTAGCAATTAGAAAACATTTTACATTACCCATTGGTTGATAAATCTTTTTTTTTCTATTTTACTTCTCTAATCCATTTATAACCTTTATATTTCTACTATATTATGATTGCATTAAAAATATACCCACACCTCAAAAATAAGCCAATTTTCAAATAAATGCTTCTAAATTAGCATTCCTTAGCTATCATTTTAACTTTCTTCAAACTTGTATGAATTTGATCATAGCCCCAAAGTGCCTATGCATTAAATATGTAATGTCTGCCATTCGTCCAACAATTAGTCAACATATCACTCTCCTTGACAAAAAAAAAGTTTATTAAAATGTCTAGGAATGCTATTTTAGTGAACTCGGAATCATTAACCCTGCTCTTTTTTAAATGATTACATTTCAACCTCAAGAAGATTTGAATTATTCTTTCATTTGTGAATAGTTTGCGTCTAATGCTCTTGGTTATGCCAGGCAGTCAGAGCCTCAATTAAAGCTAATCACAAGTCAAATAACTTTGTAGATTTACAGGGTTGCCATTATTTTCTTATATCCTCGCATATTACTATCTGTTCAGGCTATAGGCATATGTTCTAATCAGGCTAATAAGTTAGGAATGAGGAAGGTAAAATTTATATGAAATGTACCCACATTTGTGTGGAGGGAGAGTGGAAAACTATTTGTAAAAAAAACCTACACCCTCAGTGCACCCGACCAAGTTTAGAACCCTGATCTCCCTAGTCTAGTCTATAGCAAGAGTAACCCCAAGGTTTCTTCTAGTATAAGGTTCCTCATGTTTTCCAGAAGGACTTACCATTTTTTCAGACTCTTTGTTGAGAAGTGAATATAATTTCATTTTGAATTAAAGTGACTATCGTGAGTTGTATAACAGGATTATTTGACCTTGATGGAGACACTATATATGCAGTCGTAATAGAGCTCAACATTTCAGGAAGAAAGGGAGTAGGACATGACGTGTTTGAATGAGTGTATTTTAGTCATTAATTTTTTTTCTTCAAAATAAGGTTTTATTTCAATTTGGGTGAAGTGTCTTAAAATTCACAAATAATCTAAAAACTTTTTTTTTAAATTCGCCGCATATTTTCTGTTTTTTGCAGGTATAAAATTCCCAGAATTGTCCCAGTTTATCTGGTATTTAGACACCCTGATCAAGGTTAGTTTTAATGTTGAACTAAGAATAGATGCATTTTAAAACAAAATATGCAAAAATGACCACACTAACCTGACACAAGGAAATCCACCGCGTCCAAATGATCGATTACCGTGGCATTCAATATCAGGAAGAACCGTGCAGTTCACCTTTGCTTTGTCAACATCTTCATAAAGATAACCACCAAACTAACAACAAATAGCCATACATATTTATAACAACTTTTATAATGTTATAAATAATAAAGTTAGTTTTGAGTGATGCCTTATTGGGTTTTATAATCAGTTTCCATGGTATTTTTTTTTATTTTTTAGGTATTTAACAAAAACTTTCTGACCGACTGATTATATTAGCATATGAGAATTTTCTATGAGTGAAATCCAAAGGGCCTAACAATTTTGCATGGAAAGATATTTTCATATATCCTAAAGGGTTCTTTTACATGCCTCAATCAACATGAGAGTGATGACTTTAATTCGCCTTCGAAGGAAGTTTAGCTATCTACTTATTTTCATTGTTCAAGAAGAATAAAAAAAAAATATATTTTTAAAGAAATGCACTATTTTGTTTAAAATTTAAATTTAATAAGGAGCTTATATGGCTTTACTTATGGTTCAAACAATATTAAAATTAAGATACAAGCACAAATTAGAAGAATGTGTTACCATTAAAACACTTCAGAGAGCTTCTAGAGGGGTTTAATATTAATAATTTTTCCTAGCATCTGGTTATGTTAAAATAAAAGAACATTTCAAATAGCTTCCAGAATTGTTTATCATTTATAATTTTTCTAGCTTCCGGCTTCTGGGGGATGTGCTCCTTCCCCCGCCCCCTCTTGAAATTATTGGCTGGCTACGGCCTTGAAAAGCAGCAATTACATTCAAGATATTGGGTGCATTCATTGCTGTAAGAAAGATTTAAATATGGTGCATTTAATAATCCATGGCGTACACCTGAAATCAAGCTATATCAAGAGAGTGGCCAGCACTGTTAGCAATAATAGTGCCAACATTTACTAAGAGAGGGTGGCATGTGGTCAGCACAACAAACCCTCCTGTTGATAATCTCATTTTACTAGACCGGAGCTGCTAATTATTTATTTATGAAGCTCCTCATTTGTCCTCGCAAGGCTGAGTTTGACCCCGTTTCAGATCCAACGCTTCACAGAAAAATTCTGGAAGTGCCACTACTTTTACAACAACAAATAATTAAATAAACACAAAATTAAAACGAAATTAAGCAGAAATTTTGACCCTTCTGTGATTTGATTAGTATTTCTAGTGTAAGCTAGCTTTAGGCTTCAAAATTGTGAAATATGCACACAAACTTGACAAAGAGTTTTAAAGTAAATATATAATTATTATTATTACTACCGGATCGGGTTATACACACTTACGCTAATGTGTAATGGTAGGGTGATTGTGAGATTAAATGGAGGACCTACAGTTTAACGTGGAATCTAAACCACGATGGAGGCCTGGCATTCCCCACATTCACAAGTTGTGTACATATATAAGGTTTCAAAAATAATTTTTAATTTTGTATGCATTGTCTCAATAGGTAAACATACTTAAACACCTCAGATAACATGTTCTTTTGAATAAACATGAAATAACACTGAAACGTGAGATTTAAAAAACAAAATTTAACTAAAAATATAACCATTTTTACAGGGCTCTAGTAATACAATAATAAACACCAAATTAATACATAAAATGTGAAAAAAAAACCTCTGTTAATAGTGATTAAACTTTTTTTTGTACAGTTCCATTTCAAAGGCAAGACAAAGCACATAAAAAAATCACATTTTAGTATTCTTTAGAAATAATAATTCTCCAAACATTGGGTAAGGTAGACCCTGGACTAGTATTTTGATTCAACACACAATTCTTCATTGGATGCAGCAACGATACAAGTCGAGGCTTGTGAATGTTTGACAGCGGAATAAACTTGATGGCAATTCTCTTGATTTGATGTTGGTGATGATAATGGACCTCCAACAGTTTAATTTCCATGTGGTGTATTATACTGGCACCATGAAACTTGAGAGTATTGTGGATAAATTTGACTACGTATTTTGATAGTTTGTCTTAATAAATTCTTAATCAATTCCATCACCTTGTATTGAAAGTTGACAATATTTTCTACAATTGGAGAAATGCCCTTGAAAAAAAAGACATTATTCTACTTTGGTCTTGTTTCAATTGAAACATGAGTCATCAATTTTTGTCTAATTCATTGGTAGCCTATAGTAGTTCTTTTGTTTTTTGGAGAGATTATTCATTATTTCTATAATTATTTTTTTCTCTCTTGTGTCTCATTTTAGGTGTTAGCAATGGCAGCATTACCAAAAATATTTGAAAAAGTTGGTCAATTAGTTGCTATTTTTTGCTGAGATAATAAGTAGTTCCTCCTAAAACATTTAATTTGTGCTTTTTCTTTGCTCCAGCTTAGTTTTTTGCTCCTCATTTAATTTTTGTGGCATTCCATCCAGTTGTCCCTAACGTTATCCCATTCTTTCGTTACCAATTTTCCTGAAAAATATATATTTTTTTATTATTATTTTTTCAAATAGGCCTACTTGGAAACAGGAAGTTCTTTTTCCAAGCTCCATTCTACCCACGTTTATTAGCAACTCAGAGTTAATATTAAATTCTGCACTCATTTTTACAAAAGAAAGAAAACCTTAAAACCTGAGGAAACACTAAAACATTTTTCAAAGCCCAACTGTTGACTGTGAGTTTGCCGGCTCGTGGACATGTAGACGGGTTGATACATATCTCACTGTAAACATGGCATACCGCCTGTCGTCTCTACAGTGGAAAGCCGGTGCTACAAACGCCATCGTATCCAGAGAATTTGCTGTGCCGGACAGACATGTATATAAAATAATGTAGTAGGCCCCCATTATTAATACGATTAGTTTGCCGGGACAGTGGACAATGAAAATTCTTGTCATGAACAAGAGGCTTTAGAGGAGTATAATTATTGTCAATCTTTCAAAGGGATGCATTTACATTGAAACTTAGTCACAAATAAATTGCTGAAAATTGTACTTTACCAAAAACTTAATCTTGTTTGAATGAGTAGCTGTTAAAATAGTATTTTTATTATTAGGTATTTGGTCTTACGGCAGGTCCATTCCTTTTGTCAGTGAACTTAAGACTACCTATACACCCTGTCCTCTACTTCCTCCTTCCGCTTAAACTTACGCTGTCAGAAATAAAAACACCTATGAAATTTTATTGGCCTTGAAATACAGTGTATGACTACCTAAATCTAAAAAGATCCAAGGGTAGCTTTTATAAACTTGCAGATAGTGTTAAATAATCGAATAAGTTGAAATAAGAAACTTTTCCATACCTTTAAGCAACCATAATTATTGGCTGCCTCTTTGGCAGACACATTTCTATTATGGTCAATTGGTTCTTCACATTCTAAGAATTCTATTGGTCTGTAAAGAAAGAAATTGACACATGTAAAAGGATTTTATTAAAACTAAACTTTGGTTATTAACAATATGGTTGTGTTACAGTCATTAATGAAATAATTTTTTTCGACAGAGTATCTATAATAGACCTACACACATATGTCTATCGTTATTATATTATTATGCTTTATCTGGACGAACATATATGAAAATCTCAAGTTCCAACTTTCAAGGCATGTTAATCAATATGGGTGAAAGGTCACCTAGGCAAATTAATCTTTTTCTTATAGGCCCTAAAATCGTAAAGTTTTTATCAAATTCTTTTTGTACTGGTTTAGTTTCTGTAACTTTTCTATTTGCAAAACTGACGTTATTGCAAATATCAATATTTTGTAAAAATATGTGTTGAAATAAGACAAAACAATGAACACTTAATCACTTGCCAAAGACTTGTGTGCACTTTATTATATGTTAATCCTAGATACTGTCATGATTGTTTTTATTCCTCTATGATGTTGTTTACTCTTCTTGCTACCGTTGCTATGCTTAAATAATATGTATCAACAAACTAATAAATTAGTTCTTGCGATATAATTATTCTTTGAATTACTACAGGTTATGGGCCCAGACATGTGCTCAAAATAAATGAAGTAACTCATTCTAAAACTGCTGTAAGTTATTGTAGTTTAAATGAAAGTATTAAGTTGTGCTCGTCGATTGTGAAAGTGTTCTAGTTCGCGCTGCTAGTTAAACAATAATTTTTTGTCATGGCAAATTTTGTAAACTATCGTATCGAGCCACTTAAAAAGGATAACTACGATACTTGGAAGCTTCAAGCACAAGCAGTTTTGATAAGAAATGGATTATGGAAATATGTTTCTGGTCAAGAAAAATGCTCCACAACCAATGATGCTGATATAATGAAATGGAAGGAACAAGATCTCAATGCAAGGTCAGATCTTACCTTAATTATATCGCCCAGTGAACTTAGACATATTAAGAACTGTAAATTTTCAAAAGATGTGTGGGATACATTATCAAAACTTTACCAAAGTAAAGGTCCCGCTAGAAAAGCCACTTTATTGAAACAATTGATCCTTCAGAAAATGAATGAGGGTGACGACGTCCGTAATCATTTAAATAAATTCACTGACGCTGTTGATAGGCTTGAAGAGTTGGAAATCAGTATAAATCCCGATCTTTTAAGCATAATGATGCTTTATAGCTTATCTAAATCCTTTGAAAATTTTAGGGTAGCAATTGAGTCCAGGGATAACTTGCCTACCCCAGAGGACTTAAGAATCAAAATAATTGAAGAGTTTGAAGCCAGAAGCAAAAATGATAGTATGACCTTGGAGGATGCTTTTTTCGGAAAAAATATAAAAAAATCAAAGAACAAAGATCGTTCAAATTATTTTCAAAAACCTACAAATGTTCCCTCAACCTCGCAATTTAAATATAAATGCCATAAATGTGGACGGATCGGTCATAAGGCCGTGAACTGTTGGAGCAACAATAAAAAGGGGGAGTCAACTTTCAAAGTGGAAGAACAGTGCCTTTCTTCTAATTCAGGTGAGTCTGAAAGTTCATCATGGTGCATTGACAGCGGATGCAGTTCACATATGTGTGGAAATAAAGACAGTTTTCAGGACTTTGTTGAAAACCCTGAACATGGGACTCTTAAACTGGCATCTAAGAATCATACAGCTTCTATTATTGGGACTGGCCTAGTTAAAATCGAAATGAAAGATTCGAACAAAATTAATTTGCCTAACACATTATTTGTACCAAATCTGACCACAAATCTACTATCAGTATCTAAAGTGACTGATAAAGGGTTCGATGTCCTGTTCAAAAAGAACAAAGCATTAGTAACAGATCCTCAAGGCAATGTAGTACTAGACGCTAAGAAGTCAAATGGGCTATATTATGTTAATTCTAAGTATGTAGAAGTAACAAATAAAGCACACGAAGAACATGCAATAGAAAAATGGCATAAAAAACTAGCTCACTTAAATGAAGTAGATTTAAGGTTGGCGTGCAAAAATGAAACATTGGAAGGCTTAGATTTCAAAAAGGGTGATACGCTGAGTGATTGTGAGGTATGCATTAAAGGAAAATTGACCCGAGCTCCCTTTTCTACAAGAGAAGTTCCAGAAAACCTCAAAGTTTTGGAAATAGTGCATTCGGATGTTTGTGGCCCCATGCTTGTTGAATCCCCTGGCGGTTCAAGATATTTTGTAACCTTTACGGATGAGAAAACACGCTACAGCCGAGTTTATTTTTTAAAACATAAAAATGAAGTTCTAGAAGTTTTCAAAACATATAAAAACGAGGTTGAGAATTTTACAGAAAACAAAATTAAATTTCTGCAATCTGATAATGAAACCTCAGAATACTGCAACAAATACTTTGAGAGTTTTCTAAAAGAATGCGGAATTCAGAGGCGGCTGTCTACACCATATACCCCTCAACAAAATGGGTTATCTGAGAGGATGAATAGAACCCTACTTGATAAAGCCCGATGTCTCATGTTGGAGTCAAACGTCCCCCCGTCATTTTGGGCTGAGGCAATTCACACAGCAAACTACCTGCGTAATAGGTCTCCCTCAAGGACCCTTAAAGGTGAAACTCCTTTTCGGAAATGGGTAGGAAGAGTTCCATCGGTTCGACATCTTCATGTATTTGGCAACAAAACCTTCGTTTTGGACAAAAAACCTGGCAAAGGAAAGTTTACTTCCAGAGCAGATGAAGGGATTTTTGTCGGATACTCTGAAATCTCGAAAGCTTATAGAATATGGATGCCCAACGAAAGGAAAATCAAAATCACAAGAGATGTCAGAGTTTTGAACAAAAAATTCTATGACTCAAAGGAGAGAAGAGGAGAAAACATTATAGTAATAGATGATCAACATAATGAGGACAATAAAGAAGTTATTAATGAAGAAAATGTTGATGAAATAACTCTTCCAACTCCATCTGTTCCAGTTCAAGACCTCGTAGAACTCTCAGACCAAGAAGAGCAAGATCCAGCTGAAGATCAAGTACATTCAAGACCAAAACGCAACAGGAAACTTCCAATTTGGATGTCAGATTATGATGTGTCAGTCTATTGTGATGTTAAAGATGCATTAGAAGGAGGTGATGGAGAAGCATGGCAAAAAGCTATGAAAGAAGAAATAAAATCTCACTTAAAAAATGAAACTTGGGAAATTGTAGATCGAGAAGATGGTGACAATGTGATAGGTAGTAGAATGGTATTAAAGAATAAATATAAAGCCAATGGGGAGCTAGAGAGAAGGAAAGCTCGTCTTGTTGCAAAAGGTTTTTCTCAGCGCCCGGGAATTGACTTTGTTGAAACCTATGCTCCTGTCGCAAAACTGAGCTCAATTAGAGTTCTTCTTGGAGTGGCACTTAATCAAGACATGAAAGTCACTCAAATGGATGTTTCGACTGCCTTCCTCAATGGTGAACTTGAAGAAAGAATCTTAATGCAAAAACCAGACATGTTGGAAACATTTTTGTGTGACATAATGATGGAAGAAAGCCACAGCAAAGATCACTCTACATTTCTCAAAGCTAAGAATATGCTAGAAAAGCTTCGAAAATCTGATAATGACAAAGTATGCCTACTTAAAAGAGCTGTTTATGGCTTAAAACAAGCTGGTAGGCAATGGTTTAAAAGGTTGGACTTGAAACTAAAGCAATTGGGTTTCGTTCCCTCACAAGCTGACCCTTGTATTTACACATCTACTACTACTAAAGGGGAGGAACAAACGTTGATAGCCATATATGTAGATGACATTATAGTGGCATCAAGAAATCAGCAACAGCTGAATGATTTAAAGCAAGAACTAACTAAATCCTTTGATATGCGAGACCTTGGAGAACTACATTATTGTTTAGGAATCGAGTTCTGCCACAAGAATGGTATGATTTCAGCATCGCAAACTCGATACATTGAAGAACTTCTCAAAGAATACAGCATGAGTGACTGTAAACCTGTTGCAACTCCAATGGTACCTGGCATGAAGTTACAGAAGAATTCTGGAAATACCGAAAAATATCCCTATCAAAACTTGATTGGTTCACTTATGTATCTGTCTGTGGCTACTAGGCCAGACATAACACACACAGTCAGCTTCTTAAGTCAATACAACACCTGCTTTGGGAAAGAGCATTGGCTGGCTGCCAAAAGAGTCTTGCGCTACTTAAATGGAACCAAAAATCTCGCACTGGTTTTCAAGAAAACTAACAAACCACTTATTGGGATGGCAGATGCTGATTGGGCAACTGGAGAAGATAGAAGGTCATATTCAGGATACTGTTTCCAGTTTGCAGTGACTTCCATCAGCTGGGAATCAAGAAAACAGATAGCTGTGGCTCTGTCAACAGCGGAAGCAGAATATATGTCATTGACAAAGGCAGCAAAAGAAGCAATACACTTAAAACAGTTACTAAACGACATGGGTGTGCCTCACCAGTCAATCGAAATACTTAATGACAATTTGTCTGCACAACATTTGGCTAAGAATAACATCGTAAGCTCAAAGTCCAAACATATCAGCATTAGAGAACACTTCATTAGAGAAAAGGTACAAGCCGGAGACATCATCATCAACTACAAGCCAACAGAGACTTTGGAAGCTGATGTTCTCACCAAGGCATTGGCCTCTCCCAAGCATAGTCAACTAGTATGCGCTCTTGGGCTTGGACAACGACTTTGACGAGTGAGGGGGAGTGTTGAAATAAGACAAAACAATGAACACTTAATCACTCGCCAAAGACTTGTGTGCACTTTATTATATGTTAATCCTATATACTGTCATGATTGTTTTTATTCCTCTATGATGTTGTTTACTCTTCTTGCTACCGTTGCTATGCACAAATAAAATGTATCAACAAACTAATAAATTAGTTCTTACGATATAATTATTCTTTCAATTACTACAGGTTTAGTTTCTGTAACTTTTTTATTTGCAAAATTGACGTTATTGCAAATATCAATATTTTGTAAAAATATTTTTAAAAGAAACTAAAATTGGACAGATGATGTGTACTATCCCTCACTAGGCCTAGATGATTAAATCATCATAATTTAAGAGATTTTGTAATATACTTCGGTATTATAATATAGACCTATTTTGTGTGCGCTACACAAACCTTAGAAAAATTAAGTTAATCAAATTTGATGACAAGGATTTTACTGTTTCAATGTAAAGCCCTGACTCCCGACTCCGTATTCCTAAGGTGTGTAGTGGTTTATAAGATGTTGACTCCACAATGACAGAATGCTCTACTTACAAAGTCCTGTTCCTTGAGTCCTTAGTCCTTACCCCTCTAAGTTGGATCAATTAACTTTCTAAGGACTAGACTATACGAACAACTAAAGACTACCAATCACTGTAAAGTACATACGTATGTGTCCGAACATTGAAGTGAAAGAGGCAATGGTAGTGAAAGGATCTGTTGATACATGGAAATAAATACTGAATTAAATTATAATTTTACACACAAAGATATCTCAGACATATTTTTCTGAAACTTCAGAAACACCGGGAAATACCACTTCTTAGAAACAGTATTATGAGCAATATCAAATTTTCAGAATGAGTGAAGTGAATTTGATGGATTAAAATTTTCATTAGTATTTTTAAAAGACTTTGCTCTACAGAACTTGTCTGCTTGTGCCTTGCCCCAGAACATTTTCTTCCAAAGAGTTCAAGTTGATATAGTCTCAGACTTTCTTATTGGTTGGCACAGTCATGGGAAGGATACAAACTGTATATAGACAAGATTTTAATTACTAAGAACACTTGGACTATGCCATTGTGGAGATTACGGACTATGCAGATGACGTTTAAAGCCCCATCTACAGACTCTGTATTCGTAAAGTCTAATACTATGTAAGAGATTGACGCCACACTAAATCATAGCACTGTCTAGAGAGTCCTTATCCTTAATTCTTTAGTCCTTACCACTACAAAGAAGTTGACTCAAATTTAAATTTCTAAGCACTAGTTGATACGGTCTGTTAAGGACTACCGATCACAGCAAAGGGTATGAACATCGAACATAAAGCACCAGTGGCATTTTCATAACAATTATAAAAACCAGCTCATGTTTTAAAGGTATTATTTGTGATTGTACTTAGCCTACTGATAAAATGTGCCTGGTCTATCCTTGATGTTTTATCAAAATATGTTGTGTAGTTACACATGTGTTAATAATAATTGTTCAGCTGGGATGTCTGCTTCACAGATGACATCTGCTTGCACCTAGCTCTAGAAAATTTCTTCTCGAAGAGTGTAAATGAAGTCATTGATTGGCATAGTCGCATGATTACAAATACGGACTGAGTAGATGCGATTTCCATTTCTAAAGACCATTAAGAACTATATGAATATGGAACTTACATAGTTTGTATATGGGGTTTTATAGTTTTACATTTCTGTTTGAGTAAAAGTATAAAGTTTATTTGTTATTGTATTTATCTAGTGAAATTATTTTCTTAAAACTGTCCCCATTTAATTTGTGTATTATTTTATAAACTAAGCTCAATGTTTACTGTTGTTCCTCATATGTAAATACAATATAGATACCTTTGCTTCAACCATAACCTTAACATTCATTTGATACTTACAAAAATTTACACTTTACTAATGGGCCATGAGGTAAATATTCATTTTCACTTGGAGATCCCTTAGCGTCACATAAATGAGCAAAATACAACAAAGCAAATGTTGATAAGTAACAGCCTTTAATTAAAAAGGCCATTACGATGTTACACAATTATAAATCTCTTGAGTGAAGGAACAAGTAAAGTAAATTGAGACCGCGGTTCGCGATATTGCTTAAGTTGTCTTCCTTGGAGAGTGGCATAAGATTAGACATTGGTTAAAATATTATATTGAACACTACAATAATGAGAGATAAATTTTAAAGAGCAGAATTTTATATGTTCGTTTGGAATTTTTAAATGTTTTCATTTTTTATTTATTTAATAATTATCTTTAGAAGTTTTCCCTTCTAAATTACAACTTACAAGATAAGACAACATAAACATGGATTGACTTTCTTATTATTTGATCCATGGTTTTTGTCTATGTATTCCGTGGTGTATGGATCGAATAGGTACTCTCAAAGATAATAATCATAAGAGAGTAGCTATATGTATCGAACATGGATGGTTTTCGGTGCTATAGGTTGTAGTGGTTGGGAAAAGTACTAAATGGCATACCAAAAAAACGATGGCACCAAATTTAAATATAGTGTAGGAATTATTTTACTACCTGAGGAAAACAATCTCAAATATTGCCAGCCAGTATATAAAAGCCAGCCTCCACATAAATGATGGCTTGGTACAAAAAAAAATTTGATGAAACATTATTTTGGGGAAAACAAACTTTTTCTCTTTTGCACACCCGTCACCTATTGTAAATTCGATGGTCCAGCTGAAAGTCACCTTGACTATTTTTTTAGTGACTTTTAACTTCCATACCCTTAACAGAACTCATCTTACACTATGTAGCGCTGTTGCTTATTTTATGGCAAGGCAATAAGTTTATAACCAATATAATACCACTTTTATTAAACAACACTAAACACTATTGTAAAATGATATAGTAGTTGCATAGATACACAACGAAAGCAAAAATGTTTTTAATTTGTCTTGTCTTCATATTGATATATTCTAGTAAGTTTTCAGTGTCATGCAGTAGGCCGATCTTTACTAAGAGAACAAATATATTTAGTTACTTATTAATTTCTAAGTACTGTACTAATGGTGAGGTTTTACGTGGAACTCGGACGCGCAAGAAGGGGAAAAATACAGGAGAGGGGGAACGTGGTAGGGTGGATAGGAATGTTTCTTTATCTCTCTTAAGTATGAAGGTATAAGACAATCTCTGCTACTACCCCAGACACTTAAGGTGCGTACAGAAAGAAAGAAAGTTTTCTGATTCCTGATTACCGGCGCTGACCTGTGTCAGCAATGAGAGTGTGCTTACAGTTGAGACCGTTCATAGTGAAAATAGGTGCTAGCTTGTCAGCGCTATAACCCGGCACCAACAAGTTTACCGGAATGAACATTTCATTCCTTTTTAGTTCTCAGCGCCGATCAATGTGTTCAAAATAAATCGTAGATATTTAAAGTTCAAATACGTGTGTGTTAACCAGATTACATATGTACGCATACTGTATATATATATATTTGAACTTTTAATATCTACGATTTCTTTTTGAACACATTGATCGGCGCTGAGAACTAAAAAGGAATGAAATGTTCATTCCGGTAAACTTGTTGGTGCCGGGTTATAGCGCTGACAAGCTAGCACCTATTTTCACTATGAATGGTCTCAACTGTAAGCACACTCTCATTGCTGACACAGGTCAGCGCCGGTAATCAGGAATATATGTGTGTCTAAAATATATCTTTACTGTAAGTATACTGTATATAATATACTGTGTACACATGTACTGTATAAATATGTATATAGTATATATGTATATAGTATATATGTGCATACTGTATATATTTATTGTATGTGTATATTTGAATATTATTATATAGACTATGTACTGTTAGTATGCATATATAATGTATTTATACTGTTTATATATATTATATTTTGAAAATTGAAAAATGACACCTAAACACGGGAATCGAGCCCGGGACCTTTGGCTTAGTACGCCAATGCTCTTATCGCTGAACTATCCAGGAATAATCCCGTACCCAGGGTCATTCTTCACTCATATTTTAAGACAGAGTCTATAAGGGACGCGCGAAAATCGTCGGCTACAAATGTATGATTTTATTAAGATCATGAGCTATCAGATAACGCAGCCACCATCGACTCGGTAGTTGGCTTATTGCTGCCACTTGTACAATTATTATAATTTTATGGGATTGCATATTTAAAAACCAAATAGCCGAAGCTATTATTTATGCTTTTAATGAGGAATTCTCCATCTAGATATTATATTCTGAAAATTGTAAAATAACACCTATTCATGTGAATCAAACCCGGGACCTTTGGCTTAGTACAGCAATGCTCTAACCACTAAGCTTTATATAGATATAATATTTTCACAACTTTTATTTCATTAGTGAAAATTCTGACTAAGTGGTTGAATATGGAAGCGTTGGCTGGGGCGACAGTTTATTTTCACAAATTTTAAATTACAGTTGAATGACTTTTATTATATATATATATATATAAACTGTCTCCCCAGCCCCAGCCAACGCTTCCATATTCAACCACTTAGTCAGAATTTTCGCTAATGAAATAAAGTTGTGAAAATATAATATTTAATCATTTTTTAAGCTAAATTGGCTGCCTTTGTTCCTCTGTTTGATTAGATTCAACATACACTTCAGTTAGATGTTGCTCAAACTCTTCGTTATCTTAAATTTAAACGTGTATTGAAAAACTCTTTGTTTTACTTCAGGTCATTAAATAGATTATTTTCGACATAATCTTTCCTACCACGGAATATTGGATGTATACCAGTTTTATTTCTTTTCAATATTTGATAAACACTGTCAAGAAGTAAAAACTCTTCACCAGATGATGAACTGGATATCTTGACGGCGGTAACAATATGTGACAACTGGTAGGGTTTTAAGGCTTTTGTCTGCATCCCCTGTGTACACCTACACACGCTGGACTTCAGCGCCGATCGGACACACGCAGGATTTTGGCACCGACCGGCGCTGTAACCCGGTATGCAGGCTGCCTGCTTTCCTTCTGTACGCACCCTAACAGGTGTTACTTACCCTATATATTATCAAAAGCTTTCACGCCACTCATATAATTGCCAACATCACTCGAAATGAGTTTTATGGAGCTGTCATCTGACAAATTGCACTCTAAGTTACTGGTAATACTATCAGATACTTTATCATTTTTTTTTTATTTTTTTTTTCCAATTTCAAGTAATCTTCTTCAATTTTCTTTGTGCGTTTGCATCGCGCCTACCATTCCTCTTTCGTTTAAAAATTTTTCCTCCTTTAGGCTTGTAACGGTGTTTACGTTGAATGTAACATTATTTTTAGAAATATAGTCCTTTACCAGTATGGCAGTGCTCACATCAATTCTATGGGGCTGAGACCAGGATGGTATGAGGGTAGATGCAGACCAGAATGTCCATACTTTGCTAGTAGTGTATCTATGGTTAATGGTATTGGGGAATAAATACTAGATCTTTATTGAACAATAAAACCAACCTTAAGGGTTTTCTAGTAAATACTGTTTCACTCTTATTGCGATTGATACCCGTACAGTAATTGATAATATTCCCATATTGAGCTAGTGATCACCACGTTTTAGTAACAGTAGAATCACTAATATTTCTCATCGGGATCTATTAGTAAGGCTAAAGAGGGCAAATAACAGAAGGGGGGAAACAGAGGATGCGTGACCAAATAATAAAAGAAGGGGGAAACAAAGGAGGTATATACATACAATATATATATATATATATATACATACTTTATTTCCCCCCTTTTGTATACAATATATATAATATATGTGTACATACATATTATGTATATATACCTCTTTTGTTTACCCCTTATGTTATTTGGCCTTTCTAACTTTACTTAGATGTCCCGATGAGAAAGATTCGTGTCCTTGTCAATATTTTTTTTAGCAAGCTAGAAGCCGAGGTACATCCACACCCAAATTATTATAATTTTCAGTGTAGCATTATTTCTCCCCTCTTTTTATACTCCTTCCATCGTCACGCCCCTTGAGTCCAGTATTGTCCAAGTGACTGAACTAGTATTGGCACAAGTAGAGGTGGTGGTGGGAGAGGTAGGTAAGGGAGAAAGTTCCTTTTAGTTGGTATCCCAACGTGTGGCCCGATTTAAGAGACAGAGAAGGCTAAGGGGCTAAGATAATCTGTTTTATTAATATTTGTGGGTATAAAATAGTGCTAGGTTTAAAAAAAAACTATAGTGTATTGATGTGTGCAATTTTATTGGCTAGGATAGTTCTATTTTAATTTGTGTTTGTGTCAACTATTTGTCTAGGATATATGCTGATTTTTATTAATGTTTTGATGTGTAGAGAATTTGGCTCTTAATGAATGGAGGGCGGGTATATTCTGTAGGGATAGTGGTTTGATATTGGTTGGCATAGCTAAAGAGTTTTCTGAAAGAAGAAATCATTTTTTGGCAAAGAGATTTCAGTGCTAGAAATTCAAAAAGCACCGGAACTGGGAACCAAACGAAAGGAGGTTCTGGTTCTGGTCCTGTCAGGGAAGGCGCATGACCTAAACACGGAGGCATCTCCAAAACAGGTTTCAAGCGAACCGGGAGTACGTGGGTGGGACTTGTCTCAGCTGACAGTTTTATTGAATGGTATACGCAACGGCACCGAGTCATTGATGGCCAAATTGGAAGCCAGCAACAAATCACTTAAGGCCAAAATGGAGGCCAACAAAGAGGAATTGTATGCCAAAATAGACTCCAACAACGAGTCACTGAAGGCTGAAATAAATCGAACGTTACAGCCAGTTATGAGGGAACTTGATTTGAAGATAAAGGATCTAGTAATTTCAGTACAAGTGAATCGTGATCATATAAATTCGGTTTGTAGGGGAATCCAAGATACGAAGATCCATTTGACTATGTTGTTCCAATCAGACCACGAAGATTTGGATAAGAGGGTGCCTTCTGTGAATGGCAAGCTTCCTGACCTCCAATGCACACACAACTATACTTGTTTCAGTTGGTTGCACACAAATGATAATATTCACGTATTTACCAAAACAAATCTTACATTTTGGGAAATGTGTTTTTGGCCAGCCCGTGCCGTAAGAGAAGAAATAGCCAAGTTCAAAATGACGGTATTGGAACATGTACTTCCGGCCTACAACGCACATACAAATATAGTTATTTCATTTGTTGCACTCAATTGATAAGATTCACGTTTCCCCCTTTAACGCATGTCCCTTTTCGGGAATTCATTCACGGCCATGTCATTGAGATAAAGAAAAAAAAGATTTCCCATAATCAACAAAAACATTCCTCACTTTTATAGAAACATGTGGTGCCCAATCCACAACAATTTAAAGCCACGTGGAGAGTCCCGTTCGACAACCGCATGAATATGACTTTGATTTTGTAATCATAATCCATGCGTGTGTACGTGTGTTCTTAGCCTTGATTCTTTTTTCGAGATAGTTTTATGGAAGCTTAAACTGGCTCAAACATTAGTTATGATTGAGTCTGACAGACAATATCCACCTTTTTATGACAAAAAATATTCTCACTACGTTACTACTCCGATTCTCGACAAGTGGGCATGACTATGTAGACCTAAGCTAGGCTTATTTTAATCAGAACTCTTAAAACTGAGTTTTGTTTAATTAAAATTTCTTAGAATTCATCATCATTATCACCATGTGTTTCCAGCCTGTGGCTGGATAAGTTTGGTAAAATGTCTCCATCTTCCCCTATTATTCCAACATTTTTCTCCTTTGGTTGCTTCCAATCTTCTCCTCCCACTGGCACACTTTCTTGTATCTACTTCTCCTATCTGTTTCTTGGCCTCTTTTGTGCTCTTTTCCAAAATACTTTATCTCCATCATTCTCTTCAGTATTATTTCCTTTTATCCTCATTAAATGAGCATACCACCTCAGCCTTGCTTCCTCTCATTTATCATGTAGTCCCTGGAGCCCCACCCCTTCCCGGGTAACTTAATTCCTAATCCTGTCTCTCCTCTTAACAGCTAACATGCTCCTCACAAACCTCATTTCCATGGCCTCCACTTTTTCAATTCTTTCTTACATTAAATGTCCATGTTTTTGCTGCATACTTAACTATGGGTACAATTTAGGCCATATAATATAGCACTTCCTTATACTTCAATGGCACTTTTCTTCTCCATGGCAGGTCTCTTACACACCTATAAAACCACTCCCCCTACTGCCTTCTTACTAGATCCTCTCTACTCCCAAAATTCACCTCATTTACACTTCCAAGATATTTTACACTCTGTATATTTCTCAGATCTCCTCCAGCCAACTTTATAGCTTTACTAGACCTTTGTAGGTAATTATGTATGGTTGTGTTGACAACACTGGTGCAGCAAGGATTCTTTTGTGTGTGTGTGGCGGGAAGTGGGGGGTGTAGCAAGCGGGTTCCATTGGGTTTTTCCGCGTGAAAATTTGATGCAAATGCATTCAAAGAAATACAATAATATCCTGAATAATTAATAAAATTGGTCATAATCCTGAATTTATGTATACTGCTAGATTATACAAACATACAAGTTTCAATAAATTGTGTTTTGGAAATTTGATTTATAAAATTATTTTATGAGCTAAAATCTAAAAATTCAAATAAGAAACTTGCACCAACTCTTAACTTCCAAAATCATTTTTGAACTAGCATACAAGTTTCAATAAATTGTATTTTGAAAATTTGATTTATAATAATTTTATGAGCTAAAATCTAAAAATTCAAATAAAAAACTTGCGCCAACTATTAGCTCCCAAAATCATTTTTGAACTAATTCACTCTAGGCTTATGTTAATTTTCCTTGGTTTCATAGAAATTGCATTGAGAATTTCATCCTTCCCATATGAAAAAATCATATCTAGCCAGAACTGGTCCATATCTGGAGCAAATCGAGCATTTTTCCACATGGGTCCGTAACAAACACCTCTGGATGCATGTACATGAAGGCCATTAAGTAGGTCTTCATTTGTAGAGTTTCTCATGTATGATTTCAAAAGCCTTAGGGACGAGAAAGGGGTAGGTGCGTAGCGAAGTCTGGGGGGTTCAACTCTGAACCCCCACTCGGGTGTGCTAGTGGTTGACAATATGTCATTATGTGACCATGGTGCTCACATGATAATATGGTCACATAATACATAACTGAAACATATACCCATGTGGAAAAATCGTATCTGGCCAGAACTGGTCCAGATATACCAAGAACTGGGCAATTCCAGTTCTGGCATTTTTCCACATGGGTATAGATGGTATATGCTCAGCAGTGTATGTACTAATTGACAATTGTTTGTAACTGGCAATATACTATGTGTAAGACCAATCTTCAATAAAGTTGTAAAGTTTATCAAGCCACTGATATAATTGTTCAAATGTTAAAAGCTATAACCCTGTCCTCATTCTTATTAATCAATAACTATATACTTTACCGTGCTAAATTTCACTCCACACCTTTTCACTTCCTCATTAAATTCCTGTAGCTGTTCTTTTAGTTCCCATTCCTTCTCCTCACATACCATCAAGTGTCAGCAAACATAATGGCTTTCATTCTTTCTTCTCCGAGTTTTCTCGCCACCTTGTTCATGAATCATGACCATTTCCTTCACCATTACAAATAGTAATGGTGAAAGGGCACTCCCCTGCTTCACTCCATCCTTTCATTCTCCGTCTTAACATAATTCCTGTTATCCTCATACATGCTTTTCACTTTCATTACAACTCCTTTTTCCACTTCGGCATACTCCACAGTTTTACAAACTTTATTTATAGCCATGCTATCATGTGTTTTCTCCACATCCATAAATACTATTACCAAATCTTCCCCATATTCATACCTTATTTCCATCAGCTGTCGTATGGCAAAGATTAAGTCATTAAGTCTATTGTAGACCTCTGTTCCCTAAATTCATGCTGTTCCTTTCTCTGCCTTCTTTTCATTTTATCTCTAACTATCCTTCCCAGTCTTTTCTCATATATTTTTGTACAGTGGCACATTAGCATTATCTCCCTATAATTTGTACACCTCTTCCAGTCTCTTTTCTTGAAAAGCGACACTATAGCTCCCTTTTTCCAGTCTCCCGGTACCTTGTTCTCCTTCAAAACACTCCCAGCATCCTGTATAACAATTATATACCTACTTCACATGCTGCTCTTATCATTTCCACAGTCAGTTCGTCTACACCAGATATTTCCCTTGTTTCATCCTCTTTAATGCATCCTCCTCGTCTTTCCTCCAATTCTGTTAAACTCATTCCTTTTCTCTTCTGGGTTGAACATTTTCTCAACATATATCTCATCCATAGTTCCTTTTCTTCCTGTCCTGTCTTCAACGTTCTTCCCCTCTTCATCTATCACTCTAACTTATCCTTTCTCACTTGGCTATATAGCACCTTCTTACTTACATGTCCCGTTCCAGTATTTTGTCCATTTTTGCAGCCAATCTTTCCTAGCTTCCTATACAACTTGCTTCGCTCTTTTATTCTCCTTATATTCTTACTTTCCTCATTCCTATTCTTAAAACTCCTTCTAGATGCTTTATTCTTCTCCTCTACTGCTTCCTTTACCCTGTCGTTCCACCAGAGTGTCTCCTCACACATATCCCCTCTGCCGCTCCCACCAGACTGTTCTTAAACCTTTCCCATTCGACCTCTACACTTTACATCTCATCCTTAGGTATTAAGTTAATTTTTGCCTCTCTCAGGTACAGATATCTTTCCTCTTCAATCTTTAGCATCCACAAGATTTTTTTTTTTGTCTTAGTAACTTTCTCCTAAATTTCCATCCTTTTATAACCACCACCAACAATCTGTGGTCACTATCTAAAAGGACACACTTGATATTACCTTAACATTTAAGGTCTACCTTTTCATTTCTTCATCCATTATAAAGTAGTCTATCACTGACTTTTGTTCACCACCCCAACTGTATCTAGTTATCTTATGACATTCTCGTTCTTTATTATACTTGCTATTTACAACTCTAATTTTATTTCTGGCACCTAACTCCAAGAGCCTTCTACCTTCCTCTTATTTAAATATAATACCAAAGTACCAGACTCATTAAACACAATAAACATAGTAAGTTTTAATAAGTACATTTTTATTTAAGAACAGGATACATTTAAAATATGTGGAAAAGTAATAAACAAAAATAAAGTCTCCAAGTTTCCATGAAATTGTAACAAAGCTGCAATAGTAAAAATTATGATTTTTAAAATGCAGGCTGCTTTATTTAAAAATTAAAGAGTAAATTTTACAATGATAATATCTTGAAATCGCTAAAGTAAATAAAATTTTCTCTAATGACGTAAAATTGTATGAATATGTTACAGGAAAGTGTGATTTAGGCCAAATGCAATATGGCTTTCAAAGTGAAACAATTACAGCTTACACTTCTGCCACTAAACAAAGCGGTGGCGTTTACCTTTTCAAGGAAACCATCCCCTTACAGCAGATTTAATTCTGTTAAAAAAAAACCTCTTCAGTAGGAAATGTGATTAGCGCAACATAACTTCTCAAAGGCATACATGGAGAAAAGTAAAGTCGAATTCTGTTATCTTTTACAATTTTTCTTCATTTTATTTTGGTTTACTCTTTTAAAGAACTGTGTCATGTTTCACATTTCTCTAGAATAGTTCCAAAAGGGTGTATTCCAGATCAAGCTATGGGGGAAATAAAGGTATAATTTTGTTTAGTGGCAGTCACAGCCATCTCTTATCTATTGGCTGGACTGTAAAGTGTGTTCAATTAATAGTGAAAATCATACTATGTTTGTTCCTATCACTATCGTATACCCTACCCCTTCTTCCTTAAATGCATTGCATACACATGATACATTTTGAGAATAATAATGTTTATTCCTACTTGAATAAAGGGATATGTTATTAAAGTAAAAATATCAATACTTTATTATTTAAAGTATTAAAAGAAAAGTATCGTTAACGTATATATGATCAAAGAATAGTATTGATAACAGTAGGTATCAGTATCAAAGGGAAAAGAATGAGCAAGACATATTATCCAAATATCATGTGTTTTTAGTGTTGTCATTAACTAAAATGTTGTTTTTTTATATATATTTATACTGTTTGTACTGATTTAATAAAAATATGATAAAGTATATTAAATACCTACAAATAATAATGTTGTAATCATAGTTTCTGAACATAGAAAAAATAACTTTTAATTGTGCTACTATGGTGCCCGTTTAAAAATATTATATAACAAATACAAATCTATACAATATGAATGATTTTTTTTATACTAATTCAATACCAAGTACCTAAACGAGTAAAAGTTTCAAAACAACAGTATCGAGTAAAACAGCATTGGTATTGAAAGGAAACCGTAAATATTCGTAAAGTATCAATACTTTTTCTACATTTCTGGTTAAATGTCTATACACACAAATAGTAAGTGTAATTGAATGTTTGTATGTGATACTATATTCTTGCAACTTGAACAACTAGGTTAATCTTACTATTGCACATACAATGTTTTGATTATTTGTATTTATATTGGAATTCATAATTTTATTTTTCCAATTAATCAAACAAAGCTTGTGTTATTTTCTTGTCCAAAGTGTTCTAAATATACACGTACATTTGCAAACTTATGAGATTTGTGTGTTCTAAACACACAAACAAGATATTTAGAGACGTATATAATACTGTTTAGAAAACTCTCTCATAAGTTCGTATTCCATGTTAGCCAATGGAATGGAATAAAGCATCTGTATGCTTAGGTTTGAATTTTACAATAAGAGTTGATAATAACAATATATAAAACACAAATAACTAGATCTATTATATTTGAATGAAGATACAGGAAGTGTGGATAGAAACATATAAAAGAAACAAACACAATATGGCTTTTACACTGAAGAGATGAACACAGTTCACACTTTACATTGCTGCCATTTGTCAAAGAGGTAATGGCTGGCTCTTGAAGAAAATTGATCATTACCGCCCAATCCCCCAACCCAGGTTTCATTTTATCAGAACTTATGAGGGTGAGAGTGTGAAATATATAACGCAACTTTCTATTATTTCTTTTTTGTGTGTTTTTTTGGTTTATTCTTTTAGGAAGTGGTATTGCATATTAGAAACAAATTACCTTACCCAATATAGAACAGCGAATTTATGATGAATGCAGCAGCATTCACTTGGAAATTAGGGGAAGCCACATTTTAGAATCTAAACAGACATCTACTGTTCCTTCAAGGTGTCATTTTTTGTTTTGCTTTTCTTTTCTGATTAAGGTTGCACAAAGCATATAAGTTAAATGTTTACTGAGTAGCTGCCCAAAAATAGATGATTACAAGTTAGCATATAATACACAAAGCACAACTACTGTTTGGCACATGTTTCCAAGTATTTTATGTAAAATTTGAGTGTATTTCAATTAAGGGTTCAATTCTTAAAATTAACAATTTTATTTTTAGACATACATTACTCTAAAAAGTTAGGACTTCTGTACTATTAATAATCCTTCCCTGCTGCTTAGGTTTAAGCTGTGTACTTGCTTGGTGAGTAGCAACGATTAATAATTTATTTTTTCTCCACTGTACTTACATTTATTATAAATTTGTAAAATGACATCTGGACACAGGAATTCAGCCCTGGAATTTTGGCTCAGTGAGCCAATGCTCTACCACCGAGTTATCCAGGAAGCATCCTGTATTCTGGGTCATTCTTCACTCATAATAAAAAGGCAGAGTCTGTGATGGACATATGTCTACATTTGTAACCAAAAGATAATTTCCATCATCTAAGCTTCGCTACTCATATAAAATTAATTGCTTATCCTCTACAATACTTGAAGTTTCCTGAAATCTTAACTTGAGCATAAATTACTTTAAGCTGGTTACACAATTGTTTAATTGCAATTTAAGTATAAGTTATTAAAATCAATATATTTTAACTGCACATTTTTCGGTTTGAAAACTCTTCATCATACTAGCCATTAGATGGTGTTAAACCTAGTTTCTAAGAACAATAATAGGAAGTAGCACTGAAATCATGTTAACCGTTAAAATAATATGATTCAGTCTACCATCAAAAGAGTGTGGCAAGTGTATGTTTGTCGAGGTGATGACGCAAGTATCCTTGAGATTATTCAAATAGTCCTAATCAATCAATTAGGTTAAAGTGGTGTAAATTGAAAACTCTCTAATATTAATAAATAGAATATATTGACTAAATTTTGACAAATCATTAACAACGTTCATGATTAGCGATAAACGAAAAGATCTAACAATAAATCACCGTGTGTGATGAATTAATGGCATTGGGAATAGTTATTATGTTAGGTATAAAGCAATGTATATGTACACATTTTATGAAAATGGTATTAAAAATATTTAAAGTATTTTTATTTTGTTAGTAATATGTAAAATATAATATTATTTTACATTTTAGAAACTGTAACTGATTTTAGATGTATGTGAAGCTTTGCTAAATTCAATTTTGCTCAAGTGTTATCAACTTTAACTTCACTTATTATTGGCACCGCGTCTTACAACCCATTCGGGTTATAAGCAAATTTCACTTAGAAAAATATTATAATTTCAAAGCTACTCAAAAGATAATTAAAAAAATTAACAATTAAAACAATAATATATCTTCAATTTTCAACAGTTTCAGTTTTTATTTACTATAACAATACCTCGCTCTTTTAACGAAAGTCAAAGCATAGCTTTTAATTAGTTTTCAAATGCATTAGGCACCCCAAAAAATGGATGTAACTAATTATATAACACTTTTTAATGCATGCAACAGTTGAGCACTATATTAACCATGTCATTATACTGTTATCACAAAAATAACTATAAGTTGATTACAGTATAACCACAAAAATAATATAGTTTGGTTATTTTAATCACAAAAATATGGAAGTGGCATTAATATGTTTTATTACAAATAAAAGATTTTCAATGCTGACAATTAAAAAAAAAACAACAACGCACAATGAACAACTAAAGGAATAATATGGGGTGCAGTATTGATGAAATGCAATGAAATAACAAAACAAGCGAATACATTTGGAAGCTTGGTTATAATAAGTGAAACCCGATAAAAAAAAAAGCAAAGCAACAAAAGGCGAGGTATTGCTGTACATTACATATTAGTAATGTTCACTGCACAAATTACACAGTTGTGTTCTCCAACAATGAGCATAACATAACAAGTATAAATTATGTTAGAGATGGATTGTAATGAATTAGATGTATACAAATATCTATCAAAGCTGGGAATACATTTTTTAAATTTTAGTTTCAGCTTCAGACATAATATTTATTGTATTCAATTCTGCTTCACATTGTTTTTATGAAAGAAAATTAACTTAACAGATCCTGTCTGTAGAGGTAGTTTTCACTTATATAAACAAATAAAAACTAGTTCACCAATTTGTTATATTCTCTATATATTTATGTTAATTAATATTTTTACATAATAAAAATATAAAAAGATAATGTATGTGATAATATAATATCTAATGATATTCAAATTCAAAATAAAGACTGAATCACTTTTAAAATTAACAATAGTTGGTGGGGAAGGGTTTTATTAGCTTTGTACTATAATAAAAACTTATAAAAAATAATAATTCATGAATGCAAAAATCACAGGGGTACCACTCACTGTAAGGATTAATTCATACATTTTATAACCATTCATCTGATCAGGTACAATAGACTAGCTGAGCTTTTAACAACTACAGTAATCAAAATCTTTTTCAAAATGCTATTCTATATCTTAGTGTATGTAGTACAGTGGTTTCCAAATTTTGCTGAGCTTGATCCCAATTTTTGTCTCTGTGATCATCGCAACCCCTTGTAACTCACAAGCATTCAAATTCTAGTTAAAAAAGATTACCGTGATTTACTACCCATCCAAACTATTTGTATTATTTACATTATTGGGGTAGTTAGAATTTAGAGAAAATATACCCTTAACTTATTTACTTGGAGGGAAAGGGGTAAACAGTTTAGGGACAATCTCACTCACAACATCCCGCCGGAAGTCACCAGCAAGCCAAACCAAACGATTGTGTTGTTAAATCCATTGGCCCACAGCTACATTTTTAGTTATTATAAATTGCTTGTATTGTGATTATACTAGATATACTAATGTGACTAAGGTGTTGCAAAAGGAAATCAAGGAATCCTATGGGTATTTTGGAAGATAAGCTAACACGAGAATGCTACAGTAAACTAGGTCAAAATACAAGTATCAAAGTTGGATGACCAAAAGAAAACTAAACAATAACCTAACAATTTGTATAATTTTAATAGCTTACATAGAGTCATAATCTCAAAAAGCATTGCGACCCCACTCGAAACATGCTGCTACCCCTATGTTGGAAACCACTGGTGTAGCAGGAAGTCAAATCTACTAATAGAATTCTGGTAGAAATAAGAGTTTAGAACATACAAACATATTTTTTTACATTTAAACTAAAGGTTTTGGGTGTGAGTTGCATTGAAAAAATAGGTCACTTTCGATATTTTGGCTGTAATTAAAAAAGCCATCATCTTAAATGAGTTACAAAAAAAAGTTATGCGGACAAGAACAAGTAAATTTATAGACTTGACTGGTAATTCCACTCGACACCATCAGAGTTAATCTTTCTTATGATTGGTTGGTATTGACCCCTTGTCAATAATCAATACTGGTTATTCTTTTTAATCCTGTATAATGATTTTTTACTAAGACTTTACATCAATATTACCAATCAAGCCTATATATTGACCTCAAATTCTTGTCCACACAACTTTTTTCACCACTCAGTCTAGATGATGCCATTGAAACTACAATCAAAACATTCAGTTGTTAATATTTCTTCAACGTGACTCACCCCCCAGAACATTAGTTTTGATTCAAACACTGGTTGTGAAAGCCTCAAAACATATTTTTTGCAGTCTTTAATGTCAGCACACCCTTATTAGAGATATGTTATAGGTATTGATACTAATTTATTAGAGTTGACAGCTGCTGATCATAATACTTCAGTTATGAATGCATGAGAGTAGCTTTAATAGCTGTTTTAACTATCACATGCTATCCTTCATACTATAATCCTACCATAGAACTAATTCTATTCCTTTATCCTTGTACCATTATCCATTCCTTTGTCTAGTTTGACCAGACAGACTAAAAAAGACCCAACCATAGTGTCCACATAACATAGGACATGTAAAAACAGCTTTATATTTATAAAGTTTAAACTATTCATATAATAATCACAATAATAAACACAAATTATTGTGCGGAGATCAAAGAGAGCAATATTCTTTATAAGGTATCTATGCCGCTTGTCTTGTTTCGAATGCTGAACAAGTCTGATCAATCTTCTTCCTGAAAAGAGACAAGAATAATTAGGCCTAATTATTTATTTTTTTAACCTTATTTTTCTATTAATTTGGGCTAGCCACATCTTTACTTACATAAATGGGGTAGATATGAGGGCAGTAGAATTTAGATTATTTATTTTCGGTACTTAACGTTCCCTTTCTAAACTGTCTGATCAGTGCACAAGAATGTCTATATGCGAGAGCTAAGGGGCCTACCAATTTTTCTGGTAAAGGTATTTACATATACTTTCTGTGGTTCTTTAACATGCTTTAAAAGCAACATGGGACTGAGAGCCTTACTTTCCATCTGAAGGAAAATGTGCTAGGGATATTTATTGCCAAGAAAAATATGTCGACCCCAGCGGGGTTTGAACCCACAAACATCAGGTCATGAGGTGAGTATTCTTATTATTATTATTATTATTATTATTAGCACAGCGTCTTACTACCCGTTCGGGTTATACGCACTTACGCTAATGTATAATGGTAGGGTGATTGTGAGATGAAATGGAGGACCTACAGTTTAACGTGGAATCTGAACCACGGTGGAGNTTTAACGTGGAATCCGAACCACGGTGGAGGCCTGGCATTCCCCACATTCACAAGATGTCTTGTCGGAGGTGAAGGAAGGGTTTGGTAATCAGATAAATCTGTGCCGGGACCTGGGATTGAACCCCGGCCGCCAGCACAGAAGTCTGACACCTTACCCCTAGACCGCCAGGTCACCATGAGGTGAGCACTTTACCCCAAAACTACCGAGGTTGATGTACCCACATTTATGCAGAAAGAGAATTTGAAACCATTAAGAAAAACCCCTCTAAGTAAAAATGACTGGGATTCAAACACCAACCTCATCATCAACAAACCAGAATGCCTAGTGTTTGATTCTCGTAACCATTGATGAGTCTATTAACAATATTCATAAAGTATTCATTCCTTGCATATTTTATCAATTCTGAAGCAGGAACTATTAAATCCCACAAATATTTAAACCAGTTTGTATAAGAGTTGCTTAGGCGTTGTCAAACAATGCGACCAATGATCTTGACCACAGTAAAGGCTATTAAGGTGATTCGTCCAACAAGCTTCTCCTATAATTAATAGGCTATAACATTTTGTCAAGGAATTTTGAACATGGTTGAAGGGGGGGATGGGCAGGTGGAGTGGGAAAGTAAGCTGGGATTGTCAGCTTTTTGTTCACAACAGTGTTGTCATAGCATTACCTCTTTTTTTCCGCTAAGCAACTTTACTGTTATTTAGTAATTTAGATCATGAATGGTCACTGGATGGCTCAGCCGAGAGTTGTGGTCTTGATTTTGAATCCCGGCTACTAAGAGTCATAGTATATTAATAATTTAAAATAATTAACTTATTACACGTGTCACAAAGTATTTATTGTACCAAATACTATTAGACCTGTATTTACAAAATCTGTTCTTAGAAAAAAAAAGTTTTACTATGCAATTTAATGAAATAATTTGAGTGGTGAAAGTTTAAGGGTTCTTTTATTATTCTTTTAGCACCGAGTCTTACTACGCGTTTGCAGTATAGTCACATGTACGCTAATTAGTTAGGGATTAATAAAGCTGACTTTAGAGGAAGTGCACTCACATTTGCATAAAGAGATAGTGGGAAACAATTTATAATAAAACTACCCTCTGTACACCTGATGGGGATCGAACCCCCATCTCCCTGTCTTTAACGATTTAGTCTACAACATGAGTGACGACTTAGAGATCATGCTAGCACCAGAGCAGGTTATAGAGTTCTTTATTTGCAGTTAAAAAAAATATTACTTTTAGTTTTTATTAGTTATTATAGTTAGATTGACATCTTACAAATCGGCCGAAAAGCTGTAAAAATGTTCGAATGCCACGTAGGTCAAGTGGCCTACAAGATTAGGGCCGACTGGTCGATAAGCTTATGCATAAGAATACAAAGTGATCAACAGCCAACTGGTTGACCAACTAAATAAATATTTCAAACTTGAGTGTGTCAAGTGATCGACACGTTTAGGACCATTTGATAAGATATACAACTGTTTGACATGAGAGTACCTAATGGTATACAAAAGTCGAGATGGATTCACCAATCGACCGATATGTTAATACATTGCAAACAACATGTTCGACAACAAAAATCGTAAACGGAAAATAAAAAGTCTATGAAATATTATTTTTTTAATAAAATTTATACCTCTAATAAATACCCAAATTTGTGGTCACCTAGTCCAATGCCTCATTCGCATTCCTTATTCTAAGTATAGCTCAAACAGGGAGTGAGAAGCTATGGGGGAAAAAAAAATTAGTGGATTTTTTTAGCACCGCGTCTTACTACCTGTTCAGGTTATATGCTAATTTTATGGATTAAAATCATCATTAGTAAGGCATTGATTTTATAAGTTGGTCTTTTTGGGTTAACAAGTTGGCTGTCGATCATTTTGTCCTCATATGTATGAGTTCAATCAGTTGGTATAAGTCATTTCCTACTCGTGTAGCCAGGCCCCGGGACATCAAACAATAGTAGATTATGAACCACTAGTAACCAGGCCCCGGGATATAAATAATAGCAGATTGTGAACCAGTGGTAAAAAGGCCCTAGGACATAAAATATAATATTATGAACCACTGGTAGCCAGGCCCCAGGTAATGAAACCATAGAATATTATGAACCACTGGTAACAAGGCCCTGGGACATCAAACAATAGCAGATTATGAACCAGTAGCAACAAGGTCCCAGGTCATTACACAATAGCAGATTATGAACCAGTGGTAACCAGGCTCCGTGATATCAAACAATAGCAGATTATGAATCAGTGGTGACAAGCCCCAGAGACATAAAATAGAATATTATGAAATAGTGGTAACAAGCCCAATTTCGTGATAAGCTAGATAAGTGCGACCAAGGTCATTTGGTCTCCAAGAATATACATCTGGAAAATCACTCAACATGGCTTCTGCTATGGAACGTTGGGTAGGTGATAACTTGGCTGAGTCTAAATCAAATAAACTAGATGCCTTCTCGCTCCGGGTAGTTTTATCTCCAGTCCCTACCGTCCCTGCCATGATGCATGGCATCAGTAATCCAATATTTGTTCCCCTATATAAAGTCACAGGTTGTGGATGTGGATTTAGCAATCTCACTGGAATAGCCTTGTCCTTGGAAGATACTAAAACGCGGACCACAAAAACTCCATGATTCTCAGAAAAGTGGCTGTTTCTATCACTGTCATCCCCATGTCCGCACTGAATGCTGCTTGTAGCACCAGCTCATGTCTACTCGGTATAACAATTGTCTCTTTCAAAGTCACCTGGCACAATCCGGGCTGTGGTTCCCCTAGTGTTTTATTTAGGGGTACTTCACCTTAACCCACATGCATCATTCCTTTCGAAAGCAAAACATCCCATTTGTTTCTGCATAAGAAGTCAGTGCCTATAAAGCATATCTGTGTCAGTTCCTTTGCAACAATCATTTCCTGTGTTACAAAATAGCTTCCTATTCTATCGAGTACACTCAGTGTACAAGGCACAGTCATATGATCACCACTTGCATTTATAGCTGACCTGTTCGTTGGCTGAAGTTTGCCATTTGACGCTCGTTGCCAAACTTTCTTATCTATGAGGGAAACAGCTGCTCCAGTGTCTTTCAGTAAATTTATGGGCTCGTCCCACAATTTTACCTCCACGGATATGGCCGAGTATGGCTCTACACTTCCTACTACAATGTGGTACTGGTTTGAATCAGAATTTATTGCCAGTGTAGTTTTGAGTACACCCACACGCACTAGTTTTTTTGTTTCTTGTCCTTAATACACTTTTCCCGAACATGTCCCAGTTCAATTCATTGGTAGCAATTTATTTCTTGTCCACGTTGACATTGTTTCATTGTCTGAATGGTACCTGCAACACTTTTCAAAGATTCACAAACATCGTGGACGGCATTCATTGTCTGCATCACCATGTTCATCATTTGTTCCGTTTTGTGATGCTCGTGAGTTACAACGCAAGCGTCACTTGTCTTTATCGGCTGCAATAACTCATCATCTGTGGATACTTGATGCACGCGATGGCTGCCTCCACTTAACCTATAGCTTCCAACTCAAGAGCCAAACTCATGGCAAAGTCAAGCGTCTTAGGCCGCTCCTGCCGAACACAAATTCTTATATCACTCCTGAGAGCTGCCAAGAACTAGTCTCGTGATAATTTGTCCCTTGCTTCCCTAATTACAGTCGGGTATGCGTGATTCGCGAGGGCTCTTAAGCTTGTAGCAAGCTCCAGTAGTGATTCGCCAATCCGTCTAGTTCAATTTTGGAACTGAAATTTATCGAGTTCTGGTCTTTCACGTGGATTAAATTTGTCCTCTAACCGCTTCACTAATGTTGCTTATAATTTTCTCTTGATATCTGGCAGGTCTCTTTACACACTCAAAGCTACCCCCGAGAGGAACATACCCATGAACAATTTTTTTTTTACATCACTCCAACCATTGATTTCTGTCGCCAGTGGAAGTGAAATTGCCACTCACACCAATCACTAGAACCCGTGTATATGATTGGTTTTGAACACATTCCTGCCATTTTAATTCGAATTCACAATAACCGCCACTGCCACCAATTGTAGAGTGTTTTACTATTTACAAATTTTATATATATTTATACTTAGGAGTACAAATATTGGTACAACTATTATACATCAATATATACACGTACGAAAGTTGGTTACCATGTCCTTGACTATAGTTTAACATGACCAGTCCCACACGCATTCACAAGAAGACTACTTTACTACCTGGCTATTTGTACCTGTGCACCCCTACCCCGTCTTTCCACATTCCAGTTACAGAGGTGGGTAAGCTCGCAAAATGGTCACTACAGCTATCCGTTACAAAAGGAAGTTTGATAGAGAAAACAGATTTTTGAAGTGTTTTTAAAGTTTAAAGAGGCCCTTAAAAATTGCACTCGCCTAGGACCCCTGAATTCTCTAGACTTGGTCGCAGAAGTTGAGTGACTTTGAGCTACCCAAATAAATAACGTGGCTTGATGTTCTTACAGCCTGAACGCAAGTATGGTGTTCCAGTAGTATATTAATCTTACTGGATTTTGAAGTTTACAACTGTTACCATTTTGGACAACTAGTATGCCTACAGTGTTCTTTTTACAAATGAGTTACTCTTGTTTTTTTAAACAATTCAAGTTGTATTAAACAAGTGGGTAAAGTTTTATTATTTACCTAAGTAGTGCAAATGATACCTTATTAATAGCCGATAATGAAATTGACTTGCAGAATGCATTAGCTCATTTGAATGTGCGGATAGACATAATGGATCTTCGTATAAATGTCTCCAAAAGTGAAGTGATAGTTTTTGATAAGGATGGACCAGAAAATGATTGTCAACTTAATATAAATGGAAAACTGTTAGAAAAAAGGAGAATGATTAGGTGTATCTGGGCAGAATGTTTTGTAAAAATGGAAGGATAGATAGATGCCGAGTAGTTTGATGTATGTGGGACTATTGAAAAGAATGTAGTGGTATTGAAAGAGGCAAAGATGGCTGAATATAAAAGTGTGTTAATACCAACATTGTTTTATGGATGTGAAGTGTGGGTTTGACAGGAGAAACACAAGCACATGGTGAATGTGGATGAATTGTGATATATAAGAAATGTATGTGGAAAAACTTGTGTGATATTAGTCAGTAATGAATGGGTGCTGAAGAGGTGTAGTTTGAGAAGAAATCCAATAGGTCAATGTGAAAGAAGCGTCTTTCATTGGTTTGGGCATGTTGAAAGAATGGGTGTGGATCAAGTGAGGAAGCAAATATATTAAGGTAGAGTGTTTGGATCAAAAGGAAGAGGTAGGTAATGTAAGACGTGGTTAAATGTTGTAGACAAGTGTGTGAAAAAAAGAAACTAAGAGTTTTAAGAATAAAATAACATATATGATTCAGTGTATGGATGATGTTAAAAGCAAAGGGAGTATGCAAGGATAGGGAAGTGTGGAGAAAGTTAGTGAGGATAGATTAAGTACAGAGTAGTTGGTTTTTAAGTTATATTCACAGTTTCTTGCCTACCCTGTGAGGTAACAGCGTGACTAGGTATGTTACATATGTATGTATACTAATAATAACTATGCCCCAATGAAATATATTTCAAACAAGTATTTAAAAAAAATTGATTGGCACAGAGGGCACTCTTATACTGACCGAATGAAAGTGTTCAGAGGGCTTCACTTCTTTTACGAACAAGAACACTGGACGGCTTGTCTTGAGCTTTGTTCTGGTCCACTGCAACCTTCAAATAGCAGCCATAAAATTAACAGTCTTAAAACTTCCAAATGGAATGTTGTTAGTCCTAACAGAACACAATGCAAACAAGACGCCCCCAAGGAGCAGTTATTGGTACAAAATATCATACATAGCCTAGTGGCAAATTAAAGCGGTATTTTGGTGCACATGAAGTGTTGCCTTTTACATTCAATAATACCAATTAATTATAGGTACTTGTAGCCTACCTAATAAACTTTGCTGTGTGATAAGTCTTGTATTATATAGTCTATTTTAAATAAAATAAAAATAAACTAACTAATTAAAATGTATAGAAACAAAATTGAGATAAAGAACACACATTCTAAAAGAGAGTAATCTGTTATAGGTTTAACGTCATACTTGAACCGGTGCGGTGAGTATCGGTAAAACAAACAGTTTCTAGTTTAATTATCAAGATCACAAACTAATGTTTCGTAGATTACATTTGAGTATTGAGCAGGTATAAGTCAAAAGTTTACATTAAACAATGGTCAGTCGAGTTGAGCCACAAATAAAAATTAACATTTTGCCAACAGAATCAACCATGTTTTTCGGTGGGTATGAGATTAAAATTACATTTATAATTTAATTATGATCTACAATATCTAATTATTTAAGAAAATAGCATCCTGTTTCTGATTAAAATGATAAATTATTTTTGGCTAGTGATACAGGTATTTCTAAACATACCTTAAGCCCTATGTAATAAATTTAAATGGGGTTGTTGTGAAACTAACAAATGGTAAATAAAACATTTCTTCCTTTTCATATGGCAAATAAACACAGTGTGTTGAATTAATGAAAAGACACAGCCATCTTTGATTAACATATTAATCAGTTACCTCAGAAGTACGCTAGATTTGTATATCAATCTGTTTCACCAAACAAAAAAAATTTTACATTTAAATTAATGAGAGATAAGCATTTTTTTTAAAGTTATGATTTAAAATAAAATTACACTTCTTTGGCACATAGCTTGCGACTATATGGGAAATATAAATGTGATTTAGGCTTTTAAAAATCTAGTTTTCATTGCTGCTTGTTAATAAAGCCATATTTTAAATAAGAAACAGGATGAGCTTTTCAAGACAGCTAATGTCTCTAAGATGTGCATTTAGTTCTAGTCTAAACATTAAATTCCATTATCGATGACGGTAAACAGAGAAACAAGGGATTAAACTTATCCCGCCAATTTGGTATGCTCCCCAGAAGTCACAATCGCACGACAATATTTGATGGGCTTTATGTAGCCCACTTGCTCTGTGAGGTACGAACGTTGATGGGCAACACACAGATGAAGCGCCTGGCGCAGCCTCATAAACGGGAAACCATGGCCACGACAAAAATGATGAGAAGCCATTTTGACTGTGAACAAGACCCCAAATTTATATGAAATATTATTATTCATTACAAAGTGATATATATATATATATATATATATATAATTTTTTTGTTTAGTAATAATAATGGCGTATTTGGGCTACATCAATCTTTAGCTCAATTTGTGAAAAGATTAGAGAGTATCTACTAATATTCCACTGACCCGTGGACATCAGAATGTAGCCTACTAATAGTACATCATTTCCACAGAGGCTCTTTACATGTCCAAATGAGATGAGGGGATGATGATAGTGAATATGATGGGGTAAATTCATTGAAGATCCTAACCTAACTTACTAATTTACCAAAAGCTAGCGACTATGGGAATTACTCCCCTTTTAAGAAAAATCCCCCAGTACCTATAGGTCAGCAGCCAGGGTTTTGACCGTTATGCCACAAAGCCGGATATTTGTCTAGTAGTAAAATTAAACAACATTTTAAAACTTTTTTAATTAAAAAACTTAAGTGCGATATTTGCTATCCGCAAGTGGAGCCACACCAAGATCAAACAAGCTCAGCATTTCTCGAAAACAATTTTTTATAATTATGTGTAAATGTTTTAAGTAGGTATGTCTTAGCTGGATAAAATGTGTTTTTTATCAACAATTATTCAACCGCCTAACTAAACATATGTCAAGTTAGAGTTAACTCCAAGTCACTTAACCTCTATTTAAAAAAATGAATGAAACATTCAACTAGTCCTACTTTAGAAGTTTTAATATTTTCCCAGACTCAGATTGTAAAAACAAAACCAGTAGGCTTACAACTAACTGGATTCGTGAAAAATAGTAAAAAACACTATATAGACAATCAAAAAATTACCTTGGAATAGTAGGAGTTTAAATTATATTTTATTCAATATGGGTGAGTTTTGTAAACCATTGGCTTGTTCACTTTTAATTTTGGTTATTTGTGGAATTCATAAACACCCTCAGTTTTTACTTCTTATGATTATCGATAGATAGTGTGCCAAAGGGCTATCATCTATAGCATCATATTTTACTAGTTAAACCAACATTTAGGCCTATATACAGGCATACCCCACATTTAGGCCTATATACAGACATACCCTACACTTATGACAGGTTAAGTTTCAGATCACTGTCGTAACTCGAAAATTGTCACAACTAGAACAAATGCATTTTTTCCCTTAATTTATGTACTGCATTGCTATTGTTATATACAGACCTAACTAACGTAAGTAATAGGCTACATTTGAAAATAAAATAAACATTGTTGGTCTTTTATTTTGAAAAAGAGCAAGCATACAAATCAATTGACAGTCTTAAACCTATAAGGTATTATTAATTTTTGTAAATTAGTAAACCAAGAGGTTTGTTTGCCCTTTAATTAAAACTCTAGTCTTAAGCCTGTGATGTGTATTAAAATAGGACTACTAATTAGTTGGAAATTTTAATTTTATTTGGCTTAGCTAAAAGTAAAGATGTTATTTTGAGGTTAGTTTAAATTATGTAGTTCCAGAAGCTAGTGGTCAGCTTTTAAGTGACTAATAAATCCACAAAATAACTAGCAAAAAATGAGAGAGTAGGTCTAGGACCTACAGTAAGCTTGGAAAATAACTTAATTTTGTCCTATGTTTTTGGTGTATAACTTAAAAAATATATTATTACAAGCTTACTTGGATATACATACAAAAATTAAAGAATTGGGTTGGATTCATTTTAATGCATAGGCTATTTATCTCTCTTGGACATGGGCATCAATATTTTCTATATTTGGAGAGTAACCAGTATGAGATGACCTTGTTAAAGTTGTGTGAATAAAATGCAAAATAGACCTCTGAGTCCTTTTCTATAGCAATTTTCTAGTAGCAATTATTAACGCGTGTAGGTACCTAGCTACTGTACTGAAAATAATAGTTTGTACTCTTCTATTGAAAACATTATTTTGGAATAAGTTATAAAGATCGTACTAAGTGACGGTGTGCCGCCCGCAACCGAAGGCATTGCAGACATTAATGTAATAAAGAATTAATCATGCTATTGTTCTGTATAAAGTATAGGGCTATAAATCATGAATTGATATAGACCAACCTTTTATATAAATATTATTTGTCCTGCCAAGTTTGAAAAGAACAATGATAGGTTAAGATGAATGTTAAAGCCGATGAAATTACAAGAATGCGTTTTGTTTGTTTACTATTAGAGCACTAGAAGGAACAGCTGATTTTTTTTACAAGTTAATTATTTACTTGATAAAAGTATATTAATACAAAAGAGTATACATACGTTTGAAGTTCCAGAAAACGGAATGTAATTGATTTACCTAGATAAAAATACGACTTTAAACAAGAATACTGAACTGGAATTAATACCCAATTTTACTCGGCGACCATATTGAACAAGCGATGTCGCGTACTATTTCCAAAAATATTACGCATGTTTTATCAAAATATAGATTTACTTGAATTTAAGCAATAAAAATTAAGATTAATACACACTTATTAATACTATTAAATATTATAATGTTTTGTAATGTTATGTTTAGAGGTTAAGATTTAATATAGTTTTATTTAAAGAACTATATTTCTATAATACACAGTACGTTTCCACCAAAAGTGATTTTCATGGATTCATGGGTTGAGTGAGTGTCGTGTTTCCAGTGTTAAAATTGTATGCAATTTATTCAAATAGTGAATGAAGAACAACTACGGTAGGTCATTTTTCAAGTTTATTTTTTAAATGCTTAGAGCTGATCTTTGTTTTATAATGTCAGTTAAATCGGATTGACTTGCTAGTACGATACATATTTGTGTGTGTGTGTATCATTCTCAAACGTCAACAAAATAAAAATAAGCTACTATAATATTATTTTTTAGCTGTACAAATAAAAGATTAGTTTGATCGTTCAACTGCACTGTTTATAAATGTTTTATTTTCACAAAATATTAACAATAAATAGTTAAATACCTTAATAATAAATACATTGCTAATTTAATGGAACCATCTTTTACCTGTCAAATGCACACATGATTCCCCTAGGATTATGCAACCAATTCTACATTGCCGGCACGCTTTTTACTCATTGTCACTGTTTTTCTTCAATTATTTAGAAGAGAATTTGAAAATAGTAAATCACTGTTTTGGAATATTAAAATATTTGAAAATATATTTTTTAAATTGTTTATTTCCTATTTATCTCTTTTCAAAATTACCTTAATCTTTTTTTAAAGCACATAATAGCTCTATTTAATTGAATATAGTACCTTGAAAACATAATTACACTAGCCATATTATGTTAATTTAATAAGTTTCGAAGCTTTAGTTTGATGTTGATACAGTCTTTTAATATTACCAAAACGTAGTTTTATTTATCAATGTTAATTATACAGAATAGCTTTAAAATTAAACTTAGGCCTGTATAATAAATAGGCTTAGGCCTATAAATTATTGTTATTAACATGATTTTAAAATCTTCAAATAATCTGAAGTAGTCTAATTTATACATTTATATTAAAATGATACAAATCTAAAAATATTAGTCCAACTATTTTTTTCTCTGCCATGCCCCCTACCTCTGGACACCTTGATTTTTGTAGATGGGCATCAATAGGAATCGAACCAGGGCTCCTCAAATGCTTGATCGAATTTTTAAACCACTGCCTCACTGAAAATTTAAAGCTAGCATTCAGGCAAATTTAAAAAATATGTTAATAATCATGAAATAAATATTTTATTCAATAACCCCTATTATTATTATTATTATTATTATTATAATTCCATGCATGTTACTTTCTCCTAAATATACCTGCAACTTCAGCCATTTTAAAGACACGCGTTGAGTAATGTGAAATTTGCATAAATGGACAAACAGTTGGCCGGAGAGAGAATAATAAGACCATATTCATTAAAATCAGCCGGGATTCGAACAGAATTTTGACCTCTTTGATCAGAGCTGAAAGTTCTAGTCAAACTGTCATTTTATGCCATTATTTTTTAACTCAAACTTTGGGCACTTTGATGTTAGTAGTACAAACGTGAGGTATTTTAAGTGCCAATAGTTTTCACCAGGGGCGCTACACTAAATATATTTGGGGGGAAAAAAATGGGTGAGACAGTGAATATCCAAACTCTAGGCGTTCTGAAATTAAAATATTTTCCTGGTCATCGGGTGAAAAAGGGCAACGTTGAGAACAAGGCTAACGGGTGGGTTCTCCCCCGGAAAAATGGTAAGATTTGAGGTGATAGTATTGAGTTTTGAATCGAAGTTTTTGGCAACTCTTTTTTAAGATTATTTGTAAACTATGTTTTCTTTCTTTCAAGTTTCAAGTGTTATTGGTTTTGATATTCACCGTTATTGCTTGATGGAAAACTAACAAGTTTCGGGTCGTAAAAATTCCTGGCTTTATAAAGTGATCAAACTAAAACATTACCTCGAGTGTTTAGTAGTCTAGTAGTAGAAGTAGTAGTATGCTTAAAACTAGTAGGCAGTGACAACGGCGCTACTAGCCAAATTGATTGACTAAATACACATTCTAATGCGGAAGATATTTACTTTCAATATTTGATGCTTAATGAAGTTGGGAACTTTTGAAGAGTAGATGTTGACAGTTGAGATATTTAAATTTGTTTGTACAGGTTTGCGGTAAATAGCTTTCATAACCCAAAGTACTGTGATACATAGTAATTCTAGAATTTCCCAACTCAAGATCTCAACCCTCCACAAAATTCCTAACATTAGGGGGATAATACCCTCTTTTCTCCGCCAGCGTGACACCCCTGGCTCTCACCCAGCCTGTGGTTATTTTTTGGTTAGAATTTTATACTGGTATAAAACTTTCCCTTGCATATCGATCTATCTCTGGTCGTGAGGTAAAGTGCTTGCCTCAGGTCTCGATGTTCGTTGGTTCAAACCTGGCTGGGGGTCAATGGATCTTTCTGGAGTGATAAAAATATGTAGCACAACTTCCTTCGGAGGGGTATTAAATCCGTCGGTCAAGTGTAGATTGTGGCATGTAAAATAACCCTAGAAGATATGGGCAAATACCTTACTCGGTCAAATTGGTAGTCCCTTTCGCTCTCGCTCGTAGAATTGCTCGTGCTATATAGTCAGTCGGTTCAAATATCTCAAATAAATTCAATACTAAAGATTGTACCGCTCTTAAACTGCAGTACAGCCTTTAATGGATACTTATCAACTAACACTGTCTGATCAAGTGGTTTTCTCTTTAGTGCATTTTATAGGTTAAAAATGAGCATCGTTACTTCTATGTAATAAACATGCTTTATTATAAGACATTCACTGATACATCTGGTGAAAGCCATATAAACTACTTATTTTTTCCAAAATATAAAAAACAAACATTATGTCTCAGTTTCACGAGTTTCCAAACATATCTCGTCATAATTATAGGTCCATATTATGTGTGTGGGAAAGCCAATAACTTTATGGTGACTGTTGTAATAGTCATGAACGACTGCATAGACTGTAGATGTTTGTAATAATTTACCTGAGTATCTGAACTGCGGCAACTATTAGTATGAAACGACAGGTGTACCTGGCGGTCTAGGGGTAAGGTGTCAGACTTTTATGCTGGCGGCCGGGGTTCAATCCTCGGTCCCGGCACAGATTTATCTGATTAGCAAACTCCTCCTTCACCTCTGACAAGACAACTTGTGAATGTGGGGAATGCCAGGCCTTCACCGTGGTTCGGATTCCACGTTTAACTGTAGGTCCTTCATTTCATCTCACAATAACCCTACCATTACACATTGGCGTAAGTGCGTATAGCCCGAACGGGTAGTAAGACGCGGTGCTAATAATAATAATAATAATAGTATGAAACGTCCTTGAGAATAAGCTTATTTCACCTTTTCATTATTCATTTGTATTATAAAACCTAACTTGTAACCTGGATTTAATCCTCTAGGGACACATTTCGTTTAAATTTTAGCTTGAACCGCATTTAAAAAAAACCTTAGATAACATAGAATTTCTAGACGTCTGCTGCAACGTCTCACCTTTTCGACTCGTGGCCCCTTATTTTGACAATATATATTTGTCGACGTAGTCTAAATAACATTTTGAAAATGAAAGCAATTATGTAATTGTTAAATCTTCTTTCTACAGTAAGCTTTACGAAACCAATTTTTGTGAGCACAAACGAACACACAAAATATATATTTCTTTTCTATATACTTAAAGTTGTTTTAAAAATATTTGGCCCTCTACAAAATTCGTTTTTAAAATTTAGTCACATTGAGGATTCATATATCTCATAGTTGGGGTACAGGGGTACATGAGATAGTTGAGAAAGCATATAATGAGATGGTATGGACACGTAATAAGGATGTAAGGGAAAATTAATGGATATGAAGTATGGGAGGAAGATATCGCAAGGGATACCAAGGAAAATATAGGAGGGACAGAGAGCAGCAATTGTGCAAGTGGGAGGAGAAGAGTGGAAGAGAGTGCAGGAGGATGATGGCAGGACAAAGGGAGATGAAGTCATTTTCCTAAACGGACCTGGCCACAGGCTGAAAACAGACCATGATGACGATGATGATTATAATAGCTCAGGTGGACTCTATATAGAAACAATGCCTTTGTTTGACCTTATTTTAGACATTTTAGCGGTTGATAAAAGTAGAAAGGGTGTTGTTGACTCATTATCTCTACTGCGAATGCATTTGAAAATTCTAAAAAAAAAAAAAGGACTGGGAACTATTATAAATTATGCACAAGTCTTCATTATTGGATTATTATGTTCATTTCAACTTAAGTTTTTATCTGATAGTTAAAAATTTGCTAGATTCGGAAATAGTTAATTTAGTTGAAATGTATCTTTAGTTTAATTTATAATTAAGTATACAGATATTACTATACTATAAAAACAACAAATCGTTTGAATACTTTTCCATTATTTTAAAAATAAATTAAACTTTTTTTACATGTTTTTAATATTTACAGGATCATTGTAATTTTTAAATGTTTTTCAAAAAGCCTCAACCAAACATGTATGAATGCATTGTAGTTTTTCTGACGGCCATGATATATTATTATAATTATTGTGTAACTCGTGCGCAAGTGTGATTATTGAATAAGAAACAAAATGAAACGGGGTATCTCTGAAGCGGTACGCTCCAAGTCAGCCAAGCCTTCAGCACATCAATAAAGCAAAGCCAACCTGGTTTTATCTTAACATCCTACCCTGCAGGGAAAAACCCCAAAATTATTCCTCTTTTGCTGACTTTGCTATATCCCGCGCATGCACGTAAGACACCGCTCAAGTCTACCGGAATCATTTGGTATACGACAATAGGAATTTTTTTAATCTAAGGGGAACACACAGAGGCGGACGACACAACAAAGTTTACCAGTAAATATACTATTTACTTTAATTTGTAATCCTGACCGATACGTTTATACTATTTTACAAACGAATTAATTCAAATAAAATAAATTTTGGGGTGTTTGACTGGGTATGTTGGTTAAAGAACTCTCTCAAAGTGTCGATCACACAGCGTCATGGACATTTTAAGTTTGTTTTGTTTTAGTTTTGATATGTAACTAGGTTTTTTTCTATTAAAAGGGATATCAACATACAATGAAAGGAGATAATAAGTTTAGGATTAATATAATGTTACAGGCACACTTACTGTTAATCTTCAATCGCATGATAAATTAACTGGATCTGGCAAATCTGGATTATCACTAATTTTCTCTCTTGACGGCCCTTGGACTATAAGCTCTTGCTCTCCTGAAGGCTCTGAGACGGTATGCTCTTGCTCTCTTGACGACCCTTGGATGGTAGGCTCTTGCTCTCTTGACGACCCTTCGACGGTAGGCTCTTGCCCTCTTGACGGCTCTTGGACGGTAGGCTCTTGCTCTCTTTACGGCCCTTGGACGGTAGGCTCTTGTTTTTATCAAAGACCCTAAGATGGTAAGCTCTTGCTCTCTTGAAGGTCTTGGGATGATAGGCTATTGCTCTCTTGAAGGCCCTGGGACCGTAAGCTCTTGTTCTCTTGAAGGCCCTGGTATGGTAAGCTCTTGCTCTCTTGAAGGCCCTGGGATGGTAGGCTCTTGCTCTCTTGAAGGCCCTGGAATGGTAGGTTCTTGCTCTCTTGAAGGCTTTGGGACGGTAGGCTCTTGCTCTCTAGAAAACCCTAGTATGGTAAGCTCTTGCTCTCTTGAAGTCCCTTGGACTGTAAGCTCTTGCTCTCTGAAAGGCCCTGGGATGGTAAGATCATGCTCTCTTGAAGGCTCTTGCTATCTTGACGGCCTTAGAATGGTAAGCGCTTTGTCGTTAAACTGAAGATTTTCAACTTTTTTTTAATGAAATGATCAAGACTCAGCTGATGGGCAGCATTCTTCCTTTCTCTATAAAGTACTTTGTGCAAGCCAAATAACTCAATCTCCCTGGCAACTTTGGCACTTATATCCCAGCTAGGATCATTCTCTTCATTGATTATAATTGCACTGTCAATGTGCTAAAAAAAATTCAGCAATTGGTTTTGTTGAAGTTGTTTGATAAGCTCAACAACATAGGGCTCTTCATCCTTTATGCCGTTCTCCATTTCTAGAAGATCTTCATTGGTGAGTTCTATTGAGTGGGATTTGAGCAGTTCATCCACATTTGCCTGATCTACGTCCTCAAATCCAACATCTTGCTATGTCAACGATGCCATATCTTGAATTAAAAAGCTCGTGTTCAGGATCAAAATCATGAGAATCAGAAACTTCAAGCCAAATGTTTTTCCAAACTCCCTTCATACGGGATTGTTTAACTTCTGCCCATGCATCTCTATTTCTGTCAATACCACCCTCACTCCCCAACTCCAAACTATACAGTAAATATCTTTGTCCGCACAAGGTCACGTCACCAACGCACAAGGTGACTTGCGAAATTACAGCTGAGTATGCATTATTTTTTAATCACGTTATAGTGAAAACGCGCAAAGGGAAATCGCTATAACGAGGGATACCTGTATTAAACGGTCCCATTTTGCATTTTTCTCATTTATTTTAGTCATGCCAAACATTATAGTTAAAAAGTTAAGAAAAATTATATCTGATGTGGTTCAACTTAAAATTATGGAACAACGAAAATTAAAGTAGGTTTCCATAAACCTTTGCTTTATATTCGTTACTACTAGTTTTGTAATTTTTCAAGTTTGTTCCTCTCAGGGTATGCATTCAGCATACACAGGTGATTTAGTCTACGTTGCCTCATCATGAAGGGAAGATGGTTTTTTGTATTCATGTACGCATTGAAAAACTTCTTTCTGCAATAGCTGATGTAGCTAGTGTCACTCTAAGAGTTTTCAAAATCTCTTCAGTGTGTACTCCAAGAACATTTTATTTTTATTATGTTACCTTAGTGTAAACTTTGTATTGTACCTCAACAAGATCTTTACATTATCTTAAAGCTTTACTATATTATTTTAGGGTGGTAAAAATGATACTTTTTAGCCCTCTCAATTTTTAGGGTGGGGGGGTTAACATTTACCTCCGGTCCTGCGCCACTGGGAATCATAAAGAATAAATTAAAAACAACAATTATTAGTGAAGATTGTCTGATTACTTATGATATAATACAAGGTAAACTTTAGTTGGTTAATTTGTATTATCAATACTTCCTGCCGACAGAATTTATTTTGAATATCACTATAATTTTTTTTAACTCTCTAACAACTGCCCCAGATTTTTATTCCTATGCCATACTTTGAGTTGAGGCCACAATCCTTCATGCCACATTTCTTTTCGTAATATGCCACAACAGTGAACATTAATTCATCCGGTTCTTTATCGATCATTATGAAAGAAAAAAAACTATCATAGACACAATACAGTGCATACCCTGATTTTGGTTGGAAGAACGATTTAGAAAATTCGAATATAATATATTTGTGGCCAACTTTAGTAACTTCCAGATACTGTTTCTTTTTTAGCACCGCGTCTAACTACCCATTTGGATTATAGGCGTATGTACTAATTACGCTAATGGCTTTTGGGATTAGGAAGACTATAAATATAAAGAAAGTTTGCCCGCATTTGCGTGGAGAGATAGTGAAAAACACTTTTTTGGGAAACCACTATCTTCAATACACCCGACCGAGATTCGAACCTCGATTTCCCCGTCATCGGCAGACTAGTATTCTACGAGAGGAGAGCATTAGACCATGCGGCCACCGAAGCGGTTCAAATACTCTTCTTCCTACCACAGTCACATACAGGATCACACTTAGAATATTATAAACACTTAAAAAGTTTAATTACAAAGTTAGGTCACAACAGTTCCGAACGATATGACTTTGTGAAGAGAATATTTAGCACCGCGTCTTACTACCCGTTCGGGTTATACGCTTTAAGTACTAATTACTCTAATGTATTAGGAATTGGTAAGGTTGAATTAAAGGAAGTGAACCCGCATTTGCGTGGAGGGAGAGTGGAAACCCATTTAGGAAAACCCCCCCCCAGTTCACCCGACCGAGATTCGAACCTCGATCTCCCCGTCCTCAGAAGTCGAGCTAAACACGACAAGCGCGTTAGCCAACTACGCCACCGAGGCGGGTAACTTTGTGAAGAGAATCGCGTCTTGATTTCTCATTATTTTCTGAAGAAGTAAAGATGCCAAAAGGATACCAAGTGCCTTTGATGAATTAGTCTACTTATACAGTGCCTGTCACAAAAAATGGCTTGATATAAGCCTAACTTTGAATTAATTGTTTCGTTGAAATTATTTATTTGATCTAGATCTTAATATGATGAATCTTGACGTTTTGTGTGCCCTCAAACCCAAAAATGTTGGGTCTTACAATTCTGTCTGACACGTTGTTTGTTTGTCTGTCCCTGAGGATTGATCCGGAATGATACATTTTTTCAAAAACTTGATATTTATATGTCATATTGTCTTATCTCATAGTTTTTTAAAATTTTGATTTTAACTCTCAAATTAAGGGTTATTTACGTAATAACTCTTGAAGCGTTGATATTTTAAAAAATGCCCCTAACTGTTTGGTTAAAATGGAAATATTGGGAGTATTATACATGAAAAATAACGTCGTGTACTTGTTTTTTTGGGGAAAAATTCGTTAAATGTTTACTGAAAATTAAATTTTAAATTTTTTAAATATTTTCAAAAGGTATATAACGCTTATGTTCAAAACAGGTATCTGGCTAGAGTTTCACATGATAAAAATGATGTGTACTTTTATATAAATACAATGGTTTGAGGGTATCTTACTAATAATTGATTTTTGAAAATTTGTGATTTAAAAAAAATGGTTTCAACAATTTTATTCAAAATTTGTAACTGAAGAATGTTTCATATAATTATCAAAATAATGTTTGTTTTTCTAAAAAAAAAAACTTTTTAACGGATAGTTTACTAATTACTTTTTTTTAAAATTTTTGTTCCAAACTATAATAGACTATGAGAAAGTATGTACGATTATGTCGTATCATTATTTTTAGTAATGGTGAGAAATATTAAAAATGATTTACTAGTTTGGCTCATTTAAAATGTTGCAGCAAAATTAGTGTATGTAATAACGTTGTGAATTTCAGCGTCTGTATGAAGCCTGCTTCCTCATAAAGATGTCCCTAGAGACAGTTTTTTTTTGCTAGAGAGGAAGGAGCAGAGAGAAATAAAAAGAGAGGAAGGGGGTGAAATAAAATGTGTCACACTAATAGAGTGGTTATTCCTCCACCTCTTTTTCCAATCTCTCTTCCTTCTCTTCATTCTTTCTTGACCTCGCCTATAATTACACCTATGATTTTTTTTAAAATACACTTATAAGTCGCCACTTCTATTTCATATGTGGCCAAAATAGTTTTAGCACATTTTGTGCTCGTCAGGAAATTTAATTTTTATCACATATTATTTTAAATCACCGCTTCTTAATACCTGTTCAGGTTATACGCATATGTACTAATTTCGCTAATTAGTTTGGTATTAGAAAGGCTGAATTTAGAGGAAGTGTACCCATATTTGTGGGGAGGGAAAGTTTAAAACCATTTTGGAAAAACCACCCTCAGTACACTCTAATGGAATTCGAACCCTGATCTCCCTGTCATTAGCAGTCTAGTATTGTGAGAGTGACGCCTTATACTATGCTGCCAACGAAGCAGGTTTTATCAAGTTATACCAAAACAATTTGCGTACAAAATTTGGTAGAAATCGGTTACCAAATTGTTTTGTATATGCTATATAGATCACTTACTGTACACCCAATTAAAATAAATAAAAAGTTCGTTAAATATTGATAAGGACGAAAAAGGACAATAGTCGTATATCTTTTGAAATATTATCTTAACAAAAATTAGAAGTCATTATCTTTTTTTAACTATATAGACTTTACTAATAATATCATATTTTCACCATTTATTCTGATTTTATATTTGTTTGGCCATTTTTACTGTTTGATTGTCTTTATTCTATATAAAAAAAGAAGATAGAAATAGTAACCAACTCAAAGTTAGATACAACCGAATCTCTGCCCCAGAACAAAAAAAAAAAACTCTCCCCTATATGAACTAGGCCACGTAAACTGAGCAGTTAGATTCGCATTAGGGCATTGGGGACGACAGCCTGGAGACAATCCAGCTCGTTCCATAACAATCTGGATAACAACTGGAGCCATTTCTTTGTATCCCACTACCCCCCCCCCCTTTCTACCCCCGCCCCCTCCATCCTATTCCTCCTCAACCCCCACACACCCGCGCCTGCAGCTCGATAAAAAGTATAAACGTTAGCGTTGTTCTTAATGACGCGGGCTGATGGTTACTGCTTCACTAGAAGGAAGAGATTACCGCCATTTTCTACGAGGAACGACTGTATTTGAACACGGTTGAGAAATAGCTTCTCGTTTGACGTGTCTTAACATTAAAGGGGTAAGAAAAGTGCAGAAATCAAATTAAGAAGGATTTAAAAAAATAAATTATACGCACCATCTTTTATCCTTTATAATTGAACTGTAAAATACTACTTTTTTAAAATTTAAATAATGTCTAAAATAGATTACACATTTAATAAAGCTGTTTAAAACGCCCGATTTTCTTTCGATGCATTGTATTTTTGTTTGAAAAATTAATTTACTTTATTTCTATTGTTTATAAAACTCATATTAATTTTAATTTAAAATGTTTTATAGGATTGATACATAATTGATTTTTAGGGGGAAAGTGATGCACTATAATGTAATCCAGCTAGTAGAGATTGACGAAAATAATATATGACTTAATGATATATTTAGATGTATTTATTACATATACTACTATAAATCCACATGGCTGACTCACTCACTGACATTAATGTTTACCCACTTCCAGATGAGCTAGAAACTTTAAATATGGCAAACTTATAGCTTCTATCCTGTAACCGACGGGAAAATTCCAAAAATTTAAAAAAATTAATTTTTAACCCCCGAAAAAATTTCAAAATGGCGGAGCAACTTAAAAGTTGGTGCGGACCTTTCTTTGGAGGTCTCTTGTGGCTAAACGGTAAGACCTATAAAAAAACGTTCCTGGAATTACATTAGTTTACATCCATTTCCAAAGAAGAAGCAAAGCGAGTTTACCATATAAAACCAAATGCAATTACGCCTCTCGGTACCCAAGTAGTTAACGCTTTGAACTGTAATTATATTAGTATGATGACATCACAGATTAACGATTAGTATGTTTTTACTTTTGAAAGCGTCTGTTTTAAGGGTTAAGGCCTTAAATACTTACACCGGACAAACACGGGCACAAAAGCGTCTTGTCTTGTTTGCAGGGGCGGCTCGTAGCTAAAATTAGTGGGTGTGCTGTTCCTGAAAATTTTTAGCCTTTGTTTTAAAATTGCGTAAAAGGAAAAAAAACATGAATAAAAATAAAATTTATTCAGGAACTTGATAAAATCTTAACAAAAAACACAAAATTGTTTTACTTAATTTAACTTAAATTCTTACAGTTCAAGCTTGATCTATTAATTAAAAAATTAAATCCATCCTTCTTGTTTTAATTTGCGCAAAAAGTTCAATAATCATTTCCTTGACTCTAAATGACAATTGAGGAAATTTTTCTCCATTGAAAGTACTGAAAGCGCATTTAGTCTTTATTTAAATAAAATAACCGAAAAAAAAGAATCTAATAGAATAGCTGAAAGCATAATAATAATCTAACTCTATACTCTTCTACACTTTATCACATTCAGGAATATGGTACACGGTTTTTAAGCACAGCACATGCTGAGTAAAAAAAAACTTCCTTCCACCATCACGCCAGACCCGACACTGCGAGAGCAACAGTGCTCTTTCTACCTGGCAGTACCGCCTTCCTCCCCACCCCTCTCCTATGTGTGCTTGCGCACAACAATCAAACACCACGTCGCTGGCACTGTGAGGCGCACAGTTCCATACTAAGATTTTTGTATCTTTTTCATAAACTGGGAGACGGCTACTGAAGTACTGACACTAAGCTTAAGGAATATATATTGTACTACAAAAATAAATAAAGAATTAAAGCAAAAATGACTCATTATATTAAATGTTATCGATAATATCAAGTGGAAATAGGGGGTGCTGCAGTTCCGCAGTGCCTATACAGGAGCCTCCACTGCTTGTTTGCCAGTAATAATTACATACAAATAGGATAGGAAAACCATTCCCAGAAGTAAATGTCAAACCAGGGCTGCCTTTATTGGGACCCTGGCCAAACTTCGTTTGTGGGGCCTTCAGTTACTTGCCTCATACAAGGTATTAGTAAATGTCCTAAAAGGTAAACATAATATGTAATCATTAAAGCTAGAAACCTTGTTCTATACCTATAGGTTCAAAGAACAACTCTGCCAAGTTTAAATTAAATCAATTAGTGGGCTAAAAAGTTATCGCGAGACGTATCCACAACAGACAGACAGGCAAATACAAATCGTAGGAGTTAAAATAAGAAACTCGCTCCACTCGTTCAATAAATCAATCCACATGATTATGTTTTTATTTGTTTCTACACTCTGACCATATTTTCTAGATCGATTATGCAAAGAGCCTACTATACGTGCTCAAAGTTAAAAACTTCCCGCCCCAATTTTTTGTTCTCCCTCTTGTCATCTAAGCGAGCGCAGGACCCTGCGTGTCCGCTCCGTTCGCACACCCCTAAGGGCGGTCCTGTCTCACATGTCCAGTTGCTACCCCCCCCCCCTTAATATCTATAAGGTGAGGGAGACAGTAAATCAGGCAAAAGAGTTACCTGGTTGAACATAATAAATTTTATTGTATCAAAAACAATAATAGAGTAATACAAACATTCAATTGTGCGTGAAGCGCACCTCTCCGTCCAACAACGGAGTCAACTAGATCAAAATGTAAACAAACTCGTAACCTCCTCAAGACGGTTACCAAACAACATTAAATGAAACCTATCAACAAAGTACAGTCCGGGATCTCAATGTTATGGTCTTTAGTTCCTTGGTTGCTTCACTTACTGGAATAGTTCCTAACACAAGAGGAATGGTATAAATGTAACTTCCGCGCCACAGTTATCCAACCTAGTATAGACATTTAAGTTTTCTACAGACGCCCGTAACAAACGTGACGTCATTGTAACCCTGCAAGACCCCAATGTAACAGTAAACTAAGTAACACATTAACTCCCGGTATTTGACTCGATAAACAAAGTCGAGTTCAAATACTGCAAGGCTCATGAAGTGAACACAAGATGGGTTTCGAACCCGGGACCACAGACAATCTCTGGGCGTTCTGGTCAAAAACCACTATTTACAAAAATATAAATTAAGAGAAGATTGGGCTCAGACCCCAAATTTAAGCGGTGACGAAAGCGACGGTCTAACTTCATGCCGCGATAAGCGCATAGCATTTGCAAGCTTCAATATAAAATAAATTATTAATAAATTCCAAATGATAATTTGACAGAGTTCCCCCATGACGCCGAAATAGTAATTTTGATAAGAAGATAATATTCCCCAAGACCTAGGTCGCCGTCCTCACCTCTTGTCCACAAGCCGGTAGGGTAGTCAGTGAAGCAACGATCCTGGCATGGCCAATATATATACAAAACATAATTCTCAGAGAGGGGGAGAGATCGAAGGAAAGGAAGGCTGAAGAACATCACAATCGAAGGGGAGAGGAAGTTCCAGAATGATATCGAAACGCCTCGAAGCTGCGCGTGGCAGGAGGCGGAACTCTTCTTTCTTTTATCTTCGGCTGGCTGGACACGTGTTCGAGCTTCGCTGTGGGCAGGCTAGGCGTGGCGTTCAGTCAGTTCGTCGTATCTCGCGAGAGCGGAGGCCGGTGATCGAGCTAGTGCCGTGTGTTGACCTTCCAAGAGCGGGTTCCCCGGTTGGTGAGTGTTATTACACGTAACTTGTTACACAGTGTAGACTTTACTTTAAAATATTGAGTGATCACTGATCAATTGATGACACTAGACTCAGAGGGTTCCTAAATAACTCAGTGTTTTGAGTATTATAGCGCTGAGTTAAAGATTCCAGGTTCAATCCCCTTATCCAGGTGTCATTTTTAGAGTTGTAAAATACAAATTATGTTAATGTGAATGACACATGATCAAAACTAAATATTAATGTTATCTCAGTGAAATAAACAAGTTCTATCCAATGTTCGTAATGTGCACTTCATTTACCCTTACCATGCTTGATTCTAAAAGGGTGTAATCCGCCTCTGTGGCGTGGTTAGCAAACGCGATAGTTTTGTTTTGAGCTAGACTGCTGAGGACGAGGATATCGAGGTTCGAATATCACTCTGGTGACCTGGTTTTTTTCTTCCCTACATGGCTTTCCACTATCCTTCCACGTAAATGCGAGTTCACTTGTTCTGTATTAAACCTTCTCAATACCTAACCCATTAGCTTAGTTAGTACTTCAGCGCATAGCCCGAACGGGTATTAAGACGCGATGCTAAATGATAAAATAATAATATGGTGTAAAACGTAAGGTATCGTCACATTGTTATCGATAATGATAGGAGTGTAGGGGACGGGAGAAAAGGTGTTTTTGCAGTTTCTATAACAACAATTTTTTGGCCTAAATGAATAAAATATTACTCCAGTAGAAACGCAAGAATTTAATTTTCCTCACATGGTGATATCAGCATTAAATGTGAAATCTTTAAACGAAGAGAAAAAGTTGTCATTGAATTCCAGGACGCCTTTGACAGACATTAAATAACTGTTGATATAATAAAGTGAAGAAAATTAAACACTATGTTTCTATTGGATAGTATTTTTATTTCGTTTAGTAAAATAAATTAAGCTCTAAAAAATGCAAAAAAAAGGACATTTTCTCGCGTTTCTTACACTCCCACCTCAAGGAAAGCCATACACCTTTTAACGTAAACGGAATGTACAGTTAACCAAAATCATAACATTTCATACTCTTAACTCCCCTTCCCCATCACTGGTGGGCACACTGACAAAGGCATCAGTCCCATCGGTTATAGTTTGCTGGGAAGATCTGGATTTACACTCTGGTCGGGTGTTCTGAGGGATCTATTTTCCTAAATGGTTTAACAATTTAACTTCGTGTGATTGCGAGTATATTTTCTCTAATTTCTACCTTACTAATCATTATCTTCCATGAGTAGAACAGGCCCGGATTTAAGGGAGGGCGACAGGGTCTAACGCCCCAGGGCATCTACAAACTGATTGGTGTAATAGTAAAAAAAATATTCTGGTTCTATAGATATATTAGTCTTGGTGATATTTGATATATATATATATATATATATATTAATATACTATATCAATTTGTATTTATTTGTGACAAAATATTACTCACTTACTATTGATACGTGCGGCAAACACATATTTCAGAATGGAATTTTTAAAACATAGCACCTTTAGATTGCAGCGATGAGCAAATATAGTGATTATATATGGAACTATAAATTAAATTTATTGTGCTGACAATATTTCCGTAGCTAAATAATATCGTTAACATTGAGCTATTAACAGCTAATTTTATATTTAAAAAACAACAGTTATAATGTATAAACGTTGAAAAATAATGTGTTTGATGTTGTGGCCTCCAATTTTATTTACAACCTTGAGGCCTCCACAGATGTAAATCCGGCCCCGAGTACAAATATGCAGATATCCCGTTTGGTTATTAATATATTAAGTATGTAAAGAAAATATAACCTAAACGTTTTGGAACTTACAACATTTTAAAGGTGGTGATACCCATATCAATTTTTTTTAAAGAAGTAAATATACTTTAAAACTTTCCCCTGCAATTCACGAAGTTCGCGAATGATGACGGCATATAATAAGATTTCCCCTTTTTAAGTCCGCTTCTTTCATATCCTTCACGAAGCGTGATGTGATATTCTTTATCGACTCACGCATGTTATATTTTATGTAAGGGTATAAAGCTCTTTGGTAAGAGAGATTTTTTTTTGTTCCATGCTCTTGGCATCAAAGTATTTCTATTACCTCTTCAAACGAACCTACTCTAATTTTACAGGGATTTTCATCTGATGATGTTCGCTCGCTAAGTTAAATGAAGAACTTGCAAATCGGTTTAGAATAAATACTTAGAAGTTGTGTACAACCCTTCTCGAATAGTTTGAAGACTTGTTTGCGGGATTGCTTTTTGAGTTTATTGCAACGGGGCTCTTTTATTCACTGTGTGTGTACAGTCCAATTTTCATAGGAACAGACATTTGGCAGATAGAAAAGTTACTAGATCTACTTTCACGTATTCATCAAGCCAAGTCAAGCCAAGTGATTAGGAACTATCATTTTCGCTATATATTATCAATACCTATGAAAAGACAGTAATATAATAATAAAATGTTATACATTTTTTGCCGCAACAAAATATGTTGATTTTTGATCACCTGCTTAGGTTATACGCGTACATTATAATTACTCTAATGGGGTAGAGACGGAGAAAGAAGGAAGGAGAGTGGGAAAAAATTTAGGAAAAAAACCCCTCAATAGACACGATTGGAATTTGAACCCCGATCTACCCGTCATCAGCAGGTCTGTTTAAGAAGAGAGGGATGCCTTAGACCAGTGGTTCCCAAACCTTTTGGATTCACGGTGCCCTTAAGTGTATCAGGATTTTTCACGGTGCCCAAAGTCAGAACTACCTAACATGTGCACGTATTTCAAATTCACAAACCATTGTATAAAGTATTTAATAGGTACGATTTTGAACAATCAAATAATTTAATAAATAAATCGTAATTAGTGGGACGGGTGAGCAGGTTGGTCACTGCAGATATTCTCAAATCTTGGAATCAAACTTGAAACAGCCACCCTCATTTCCTGTTACACCTTGATTTTTGAACGATACTTGCTTTTTATATCAGCGACCGCCGAAAACCCAACTTAGCACAAATATAATGTCGCAAATAAAATTAATATTCGCTTAGCTTCACCACTTTTCAGCGTTTTTTTTTACTGATATCCAAAAGTCACTTAGTTCCATGCTGTCGAATTTTGTCTTCAATGTCTTGTCGCGAGACAGCTCAATAAGATTTTCTTTTTCTACAGAAGTAAATTTAGATGGATCTTTGGTCCTGAATGGGTCTTGGATTCACGCGAACCTATCAATATCATATTTTAGAAAGTATGTTTCAAAGCATTTGATAACCTGTGATAGGTGGTGCTATTCAAAAACAGATTTTATGTTGCGAGAGAAATCAACTTAATTGGAGATCACAAACTGATGTAAAAAGGGGAAACATTATTTTCCACTGTCTTCATTAATTTGTCTTCTTCATAGCTGTATTTTTTTTTCTTTTCTGAAAGCTGAAATCTTCTCGACCAATTTCAAAATGTGCATGCTATCTCACATTTAACTTTTCAAAGATATTACATAAGAATGCTAGTTTAAAAAAACAACTGTTTCTACGAAGTGTTTGGCATACTCGTGTTTTTCCTCTTCAATAAAAGTGCACATCCTGCCGTAATTCAAACATACGGGACAATACATTGCCGCAAGAGAGCCATCACGAGGGGCAGTACAACAAAGACGTGTATTCGGCTCCCATGTCCTCACACAATTTTTTGAAAAACCTTGCTTTCATTGGTCGAGTTTTTATAAAGTTTACCACACTCATCACACATTCTAAGGCCAGATTCATTTGAAGACTCGAATGCGTTGATGCGATTGCTTCTCTGTGAATGATGCACTGGGTCCACAGTAAATCTGGTGCTTTGCTCTGCAATCCTCATTAATGGTTGGACATCGAACAACCACAATCAATACAGACACTAAAACGCTTTTTATACTCCAAATTATCTTTAACTATAAATGTGTCCAGGATCTTGAACAAGTCTTGAGCCTTTGTACTTGCAGTGATACTTTTACAAAAAAGGTCTTCCACAATTTCATTTACATCTATGACTCGTAAGTAGCAAATCAAATATGCATCCTTATTACTGTCCGTGGCCTCATCCAGCTGCAACCTGAATTCCTACCCTTTTATTTTTTCAATTAATTGATAGTTGAAATCCTCCGCCATCTGCCGGATTCTGCGACTGATAGTATTGCTAGACAAAGGCACCTTTGAAATCATCTTCACCGCAGAGTCCCCAATCATAATGTTAACCAAATTGACAGCAGCTGGTAGAATTAGTTGTTCTCCGATAGGATGGGGCTTTTTAGTCTTTGCGACTCTACATGCAACCTTGTATGATACTAACAAAGCATTGTTTTGTATTGACACCTGCTGACAAAAGGTATCTATTTGTTGTTTTAATTATTTTAACATTCTGGTGAAATAGTTTTACCAACCATGTTTTGATGATTGGTTTCTAAATGAAGTTTTTTTACATGCTCTCTGGTGCCAAAACTTTCATACACAGTACACATTGCAGTTACACTTCCTTGTTGACATATGTTGTTGTAAAGCCAAAATCCAAATAACTAATCGCTGTATTTACGAAATTTCCGTTTCTTCACACACCCACCACTAGTTTGTCCATTTTTAAGAAGATAACAACAACTTTCAAAAGTTTACTTGATCACAACACTATTCCCTTGGTTCAATCCTCAATAAATCAAGGCCGTGTGGACATATATTTATATACATACATCAAGTACAGAGAAAGTTGGATATATTACTAGAACAATCCGTTCACTATATTCAAATTGAAGCACTGAGTGACTTACATCTGTTCACGCCGTGGGCTGAGAAACAGCTGCCTTCTATACTGCTTTATACTAGAACAATCTAGAGTTATTAAAAGACTCTATTAAAATTCTGACATGGAATGCCATCTAGTACTTAGAAGGGAAACAGTTAGAGGTTTGTACAGTGTCCGTTAGATGTCCTTACTAACATCGCATCAACACATCGGTGGTCTGATTCTAAAACCACGTGGGCTGTCATTTCATTGAAAATATTTCGCGGTGACCCCCTGTAAGCAAGTCGCGGCGCACAATTTGAGAACCACTGCCTTAGACCATTCGGCCACTATAACGGGTAAAAATATGTTTGTACTTTCTAAAAGAGCCATACCGTACTAAGAAAATGGGGATTATATAAAGGAGCTGATAAGATCAAAGTTGCGAAAAGTTTCGTTGAGGATGTAAGGATGAGAGTGCTGAAGAGAGGTTGGGGGAAAATTATTTAGGACAGTATTTCTAATCTTGTCACGTGGGTTTATCAATTTTTAAGTATATAAAATAACAAACAGTTTAGGTCTAATGGGAGAAATTGTCTGGCATACGAATCTCAACTATAGACCTACGGCCCTTATATTGATAGTGCTTCAAATTAAACATTTGAGGCTTCCCTTCGCCTTACTACTCGTCCGGGCTACCCATATATATACACTAACAAGGAAGGAATGAGGAGGTACACTTTTATAAAAGGTGTTTCCACATTTGTGTGGAACTATTTTAAAACAACTGCCCTTCAATACACCCAGTTGAAACTCGAATTTCGACCTTCTCGTCAGGAATAAACCAAACCAGATGATCTTGACGTTTAGTTCACATGCCTATTGGCGCGGGTGTGCATTCTTATGAATCCAATTTATTTCCATGCTCCGCGGCCTCCTACCTGTCCAATTTATCTGCGTATTTAAACTGCAAGTCTGCCGGACATCTGGAAAAGCGGGAAAACAGGGAATTTCTCTGGAATATTTGGTGAGTTTGGAACACAAAGCTGCAAGTTTTAAGTTGTAGGCCTCTGTATAGCTTAAAAGCAACTATCTGAATAGCTTATCACGATTGATTCGAACAGATGCCTCAGAGCTGTAAGGTTAGACTGATATTACTCTCCCTCTTCCGTCCCTTAACAATTTATTTGGAACATTATACCTATACTTTTATAAGGTGAATGAATGAAATAAATGAAAAGAGGATGCAAGATGGAATAATATAGGTCAAAACTTACAGGTCCTATCCCTCATTATCTACTTGATATAATGGGCTGCATAGTGACTGTATCTATTTACCCATCGAGGTGAAATCATCCTAATCTAAACACCAATTACATGACCACCCTTACAGGTGTCTGGGAAATTGTGAATTCCTTCTGGAAACCTAGAAGACACGGGGAATGTAGAAAATAGTGGCAGCCTTGGTCGTTTGTGGGAGGAAGGTGAAATTTTAAAATAAATGTACCCACATTTTCATAGAAAGGTAGGGAAACCATTTTGGGGAAACCACTTGGCCAGGATGCTAATTCCGACCTCCCCGTCAGAGTCAAATCAGACAAGGTGAGACTGAGGCCTTTCTTTGTACGCTCATTGATTTGCGTTATCGGCTAGTTTAAGTGGCTGATAGCCGGAACCCTGGAATCAGAAAAAGGTAAAAAAAACACTAGAAAACATTGTTTTATCAGACGAATCGGATATATTTGTGGCAAGTGGTCCAGGATATAAGGGTGTAGTGATCTGATTCATCAATAATGCGTAGGTCAAAGATAACACATCCCTGTCCAAGATAATAATAATTAATTCTTAAGAGCTTCTTCGCCTGGTAACGGGGCACGTTGCAACGGGGTTCGTAAGTGCCCCCTCCCCCTTCCAAACGGGGATATGAAGTAACTAATTACCCTCACACCGAGATTGTACAGTCCGTTCATAGCAATAAGTGCCCTTGATAAGTCCTTGATGCTCCAGGCACACGGGCGCCGTTTTCGTATTTAATGCTGTAGGTAGTTTTGGACTGAAACACTGAAGGTAGCTATCATGATCAACCCAGCGGAGTAGCCACTTCGAAATATACGACGTGCATTTATACTGTTTTAAGAATAGTTAAATGTTACTAACAAAAATTAAATACCCTTCATAAAATTATTTGTTTTTGTTTAATTTAAAGTTCAATATATATTTTGAAACAATCTGGTACCTTTTTGAATACAAATTATTACTACTATTATTATGATTAGGTGTCTTGCAACGGGTCCACTTCATTTGTCAGTGAACTTAGACCGCCAATGTCTTCTGCCTCCTTTAGTTCCAAGAATTTTCTTCTTCGAGTCATCCGATATTTAAATCCTCGTCCTTTCTAATCTCCTCTTTCACTCAGCCTTGCTGACTTACTGTACTGCTTTCAAATTTCAGCGTACTTGTGAATTCACATAAGTCTACCCACCTTTGTTGCTTGACTAATGAACACCTGGTTTTGCTTAGACCAAATATGGAAGTATTTTTTCTTTGAACCTAATAAAACAGAGAAAATAGTGGCAACCCTATTTAGTACTAATATTATAATTAAACGTCATCAACGTTGACAGCAATCAAATGTGTTTAGATTTTGTATTTTCCAAACTACTCACTGTGTTCTTCATGTAATTGTTTGGGCTTTGAATATTGGCGCACGCCTATCCGCATTGCATCGATATGTATTTATTGATGTTGATGGATACTTGTCCATATATCTCATCGGGTTGGCACATGTACACACAATCTTGTGAGATAATGGGGAAATGCTCTAATAGGGAATATTTTCCGGGTCGATGCAACATACTAGAGCGTGCGCCTACCGTTTCTTCATCCGGCGGAGAGACTGTAAACTGGTTCATATTAGATTTAATATTATTATTAGTACCTAGTCTTACTACCCGTTAGGGTTATATCGCACTTACGCTAATGTGTAATGGTAGGCTGATTGTGAGATGAAATGGAGGACCTACAGTTTAACGTGGAATCCGAACCATGGTGGCCTGGCATTCCTCACATTCACAAGTTGTGATTAAAACACGTCTTGTCAGAGGTAAAGGAAGGGTTTGGCAATCAGATAAATCTTAGCTGTGACCGAGGATTGAACCCCACACCCCCAACACAGAAGTCTGACACCTTACCCCTAGACCGCCAGGTCACCTCGATTTAATAAAGTAAATTAGTTGTTGATGAAAATTTTATAGTGGTTTCTCACAGTAACATGATGTGTTTAGTGAATAATAACTCTTCCAAAACCTTAATATAAAAAACACTAATTTTTTTTGTTGGAAAGTTATTTGTAGTTTCTCAAGGGTTTCTTCTTTGTTGAAAAGCCGCGAGATAAGTTGTGTTTGAAAGTCTCCTAAAACAACGCAGTTCGTGAAGTAGAAGTCGAGTTTTAAGCTCTCTTCTTTATTCTATAGTTGAGAAACCTCATCTTGTAAACTTCTTAGTCCTAACTAAAGTTGAACAAGCTAACTTGAGATATTGTTACTGCTTCTCGAATAAAATATTTGTTTCCTCCCTTTTATTTTTAAATTTCATAAGAGTGAGTTTATAACTTGCTTTGAAAATTGTTCCAATACCGTACAATTTCGTGTGTTATTACTGTAATCCATTTTTCCGTTTAACCTTTTGTCTTTCATTTTGATCATTTGGTTGATTTTGTTTGTAAGGCTTTTTTATTTGAATAATAAATTTAATACCAATGTAACCAATCACGGGAAAATGTACAGTCGCATTCATAAAAAGTGGTAGACTTTTCAATCCTAGTTCCATTTTTAAGCCAGCAGGGCTTTTTTTTTTTGTGACTAGAGACATACATTCCTAGATTAGTTTTAATTACAGATTTTGTTCGTCGAATAGTAAGAATAAGCAATGTGACTAACGTTATGTTCATTCAATCAAATCAAACTGTTTGTTCAGTTGGCCATCGATTAGTATGCCAAACCTTTACTTGGGAAAACCAGCGTTGGATCTTGACTGCCAGCCTAAGGAGGAGTCTACCACAAAGGGGTTTTCCAAGCGCTTTTCAGATGGACCATGGTCTTTTGATATTTATCTTGATCATCCTGCTACCTTAAGTTATATAATTTAGGTCGTTAATAAGAAGTAAACCTATTCTCATGAATATATATTTTCAGTAGACACTACATTAAGGGCACCGCCCACTTTAAAATATATATTCTCAAGTTGTGGTATTTATTATGATAAGGACAGTTTTTAAACTTTAAAATATCCGAAAAATTCTAACTTACTTTAAAGTTTTCTGTAAATACCACATTAAAAATGACGTTGTTTGTTCAAGGAAGACTATCTTTACGTTAATCTCTGGACTGCGACTACGTACTGAAAGCCCACAGGCCGAATTTGTATACCTGCTTTGTAGGTTTATCAAAAGCGCGCCATTGTTTTTAGTATCTGAGCACCATATGGCAACACCTAACTTAGCCTGATTATTGTAAAGAGTATGGGGGCTGTTTAAAATACATGTTTGCCACGTTATGTGGTTGTGGTTTGTTTCACTTTGTACTTTTGATACAATGTCTAGGTGAGTTTTTTTTATATTAGGTTTATTATCCCTCTTCTGCGCTTTCGATGCTCTCTGCTGAACTACGACAGTTGAGTTTTCTAAAACGTCGTTGAAAATGAGCTGATTTGATCTTTTCACCATTAAAAATACTTTTTACCGGCTAGCATCGAAAGCACACAAGAGCTAGGAACTTCATTTCAAAAGTATACGAAGATATAGATCAAAAGTGCACACAGACCCTCTTTCAAAAGCGCAGAGGGGAAAAAAAAAACAGCAAATACGTAACGTGGCAAACACTCGGCACTTGTGTTTTAATTATGTAGAGTTTTGGCATGAACCATATTTTAAAATATCAAACCACAAAGTAACTATATTCTTATAAAAATATATATATTCATAGCAGAAAATACTGAGTAGCCTCTAAACTAGAGATCCGGTTCTCTATTTTCCTCTGCTTTGTGCTGCCATGTGAAGCAAACTCCATCCCACATGATACGTAATGTACAGTCAGATTTAAACATGAAGGACTTTTTTGATAGCTATAAAATTTAAAAAAAAATCATATATTTATATGTAAAGCTTGAGTACAATTTTCATAGAAAGACACTATTAGAAAATGCAAACATATTTTTTGCAGTTAACATTGGTAGCATTTTACTATATTTTTATTGTCATTTTAAAGGTCATCTAAAAAAATTGACAAATGCAGATCACATACCTTGACGTATGACTGCACGAAAGAATATCTAGTAAATTTTCAAGCTGTCAGATAAAGACCCTTCCTATAACAATTGAAAAGCGTGTGGTCTTCTTATCAGAATCCTACTACTGTGTATACATTAGGATTCTAGTACAGGCTATCCAGCTTAGAAGTGGCGGCAACTGACATCTACTAACGTGTTGCCAGATCTACTCTCATATTATATCCATTCGCCAAAAAATATGAGCTGCAAGACCATATGTTGAGTTGTCATTTAGAACAATCAAAACTTTCACAACAAACAATTTGTTTTAATAACATTTTTCTTTTAAGTGTTTTTACAGGTTTAAAACACTAACTTGTGAAAATAACCGCTTGTATGTTTATTTGTAGTTCACTTAAAAATGCTCTACAAACGCGAGTTTCTAAAAGGCTGCCTTCATAAATTAAGATGGTGAACCAGACGAAATGAGGGTGGTTGATGTAAGAATAGGAATATTAGACATAGTAGGATTATAGTAAGGAAATACAAGAGTCACTAAGACTCCTTTAATTTAATCACATGCCAAGTAATGTGATCTGAAGCTGAAAATTCTGATACATAGTATTGATAAATTAAAACTAATAATCTAATAATAATAATTATTATTATTATTAGCACCACGTCTTACTACCCGTTCGGGTTATACGCACTTACGCTAATGTGTAATGGTAGGGTGATTGTGAGATGAAATGGAGGACCTACAGTTTAACGTGGAATCCGAACCACGGTGGAGGCCTGGCATTCCCCAAATTCACTAGATATCTTGTCAAAGGTGAATGAAGGGTTTGGTAATCAGATAAATCTATGCCGGGACCAAGGATTGAACCCCGGCCGCCAGCACAGAAGTCTGACACCTTACCCCTAGACCACCAGGTCACCTAATATATTCCAATAAAAATGTTATTAATGTTGACGGTAAAAAATGTATTTGTATTTTCTAAACTTATCTTCATAACATAATTGTTATTGAGGAAAGAGCATCCTGGTCGATGGTAAATGAAGGGGGTGGGGGAGGTTGTTTCTTGGAACAACAGAGAGACTGGGCTCATAGATAAGCAGAATGAGGTGAATTTTCGCGATTAGATCGGTAACTATGTTTAAAACCTAAGTGTATTGGTACTACGACTGTTTATGACCATTCGATACCAAATCTTCAGTTTGACAACGATTTTTTTCTTCTTGGCTGCACTTTTTTTTTTACTTGAATTAGAAAATTGATGTAAAGCTCATTTAGTCTACTTTGCCGTTGATGGGGTCAGTGATGTATGTGAAGAAGGGGGAGGGAGTGACTCTAAACTAAAAGTTTTTTTTTTCTTAACTTTGAATAGAAACTAATCCATAACTTTTTTGGCCGGTATAAAAGTTAGTAGAAATTTTTTTCATAAATTTTTAGTTAGATACACGTAATTTGTAACTGTGACTTTTAATAAATAATAGTAATATATATAAAATAATACTAATTATAAAATAAAATATTATTAATATTGACCACAAATTAAAATATTTGTACTTTCTTAAAATCCTTTCCCATTAAAATCTTACTATATTTAAAGGGTGTTTTAATGGTAGTGTAAAAGAGGGGTTTAAGAGGGTAATCTTTAGCAAAATGAAATAAACAAGAATATTTAGTAGTTTACGTAACTGAAATAATACTATAATATCAGATATTTTAAATTGTAGTTCTTATTCCGTGCATAGTAATAATGTAGTCATGTTATGTGAGTTGCAAACGAATTAAAAATTAATCAAGACATAAAAATAATAGTGTGTATTACATTTAAAATTAGAAAAGTTAGGAAATAATAGGAAAAACTATTAAAATTGCATTTTTTTAAATTCAAGACTCAATTTTTTGGGAGATAAAATAATAATAATAATAATATTAGATAATATCATTCAGATATAGTTACAAATATGTAGGTCTAAGAGAATCCACAGATTTAGTTAAAAAGGAGAGGGGAGTCTTGAGCCCCCTCGTAGTTACGCTACTGGACGGGGAACTCGGGGTTTGAATCCTGGCCTAGTGTATTTATTATTTAGCACCACGTCTTACTGCCCGTTCGGGTTGTACACCTATGTAATAATTACTCTAGTGGGTTAGGATCTGGGAATGTCGAATATAGAGGAAGTTAACCCGCATTTGCGTGGAGGGTGAGGGAAAAGAGCCTTTTCAATTTCACAAGTGAGAATGGACTTGTCTTTGAGTAATAATTTTTGACAATTTTTTTTCCGAGACCTTTCCGCGACGCGATCCTTAATTGGGGTCGCGAACCTTGGTTTGGTAACCACTACCTTATACCGTGTGGCAATTGCGAGAATAACGATTAGAAATAAGATATATTAATCATGCATATTATATAATTATGTCTGGTTGTAATTCACATAACAATCAGATTTTTAAAAGCTTGTAAATTATTACAACTTGTAATGTTGGTATAAATTAAAATAATAAACACTTAATTTTCATAAAGTAACTTATTTGACTTTCCGAGTAACTCATGTCGTAATAAACAATCAGTTTCATACATCAATAAACTCAACTTGTGTCAATACGATTATTTTTCGCTGTGAAGGAGGATTGGACCATAATTCTCTCTCTCTCTCTCCAACCTAGGGTAGCTCTATTTATTCATCTCCCCCACCCCTCACCCAACTGTTACCGTTATTCTTCTTCTCCTCTTCTCGTCCGTCCGGACGCGGCCCGTAGCATTTTTCTAGTTTGATAAATGTCCTCTTTGATCACAGAGTTGATCATTCATATGCATCCTCGACAGAAATATAGCCCTGGAGTGGTATCGGGTAATTTGATTCCAGACGGAACAAAAGCGTCTCCTCGTAATGGGCTTCGTACCGCTCCACATGTTTCTGTTTCATGTTATTGAGAGCTTATACGTAACGTAATATCATATTGTTCAGAAAGAGGATTCTCTAACGTTTTCAGACTGAAGCGCTCCAGTCAAAGAATCTTATTTATTTCGTGTTTTACTATTATTATTTATTTATTTTTTGCCCTCGTTCGCCTTTTATATATATATACATATTATTTAGAAGAATACTGAGTGAAGCTCTTTGAATGGTCACTTTTTGTTGTTGTTTTATATTTTAGTCTCTGTTGTTTGGTTTAAAAGTCTAGATCAGCGTTTTTCAACCGGTGTGCCGCTGTACATTGGTGTGTCGCAAAGGGTCGTCAGGTGTGCCATGGTAATTTAGGGAAAGATAGAAAAATTAAGTGAGAAAAAAATTCAAGGAGTATAAGTCATTCTTTTAAAATCCATGAATAACATTTATATTTGAAAATGTAACCAAACGGCCTAAATTATTGTGAGATGTGCTTGTTTAATATTGTTGTGTTCTGGATTGTGAATGACAAAACGAGTATTGCAAGTTGTTGTGATTAGATTGTAAACAAATATAATCTATGCGCTGACAACATAACCAGAGCGTCAGCGTTACTTACAGTAAACCAGGACAGGACAGGTTAAATATGTAACGGTTACACCCTACGCCTCAAAGCTAGAGGCCATTACTAGCCTAAAAGAGGGTGTTTGGAACTTGATGAAAAAATTACAGTGTACCATTACAACAAATAGTAAAACATTTGCAAGTTAAAGAAATATTTGAATTATTTATTCAATGTAATAAATAGAGGTAAAACAACAAATTGCATGGCCTTACAAGTCAAACTGAAGTGTGTTGGAAAACAAATAAATCATGGCTGAATCTGCACTTGTACAGTACGTTTGAAAGTATATTTAAATCTCTCAAGGTAAATTATTATTTTATTTGAACAAGTCTGGAAGTTACCAAAAATATTAACAAAAGTTTAATATTATAAAAAATAATTTAAAGAACCTTTCTTAAATGATTTACAAAGAATCTGATTCACCACAGTGAATACAGACAAAACAAATTTAATATAAAAATTTAAATGTAAACATCGAATAGGACAATTTTTTAAAGTTAAGATGATTACAAAGAGCTTAAAGAGCCTCTTTTAAATGGTTTACAACGCGTCTAATTCACCACTGTGAATACAGACAAAACAAATTTAAATTTTAGGATCAAATATAAATTTAAATATCGAATCAGATATTTATTATTAGTAGGGGGAAAAGGGTCATTCTGTGACACAAAGAAACGCTTAATTGGTTAACAAAGGGC